>ML112049.1:44674-228056 GCA_003697995.1 Taxidea taxus jeffersonii
GTGTGCATGTATATGTATGTGTTAAAGTTAATGAAGTTTAACAATTCTTTTTATTACCTAACCAAAGTTGTCTGAGGTTAGGATAAGTACAGTCACACCAGAAATTAGATCAAGTTCTAAACCATGATGTGTTGGGAAGAAAATTTACAGAATATTATTTTAATAAGAAGAGATAGGAGATGTATCATCTATTCTGAAGGTCTTGTTTAGTGCATCTCGTCTGCTAATGTTTTATAGGGTCAGGTATCAAGTAGTCCCAGTCCAAGGCATCAGAGCATTTTATGACAAAGCCCACGATTGATAGCTATTCATCACCTACTAATCATGAGTAAATAATCACATGTCTTATATAGATATGTGGTGATAAGGAGAATACGTGCACAGTTTGTGTATGCATAGCTGTGAAGACACAATATTTGTGAATAAATAAGTAAGTAAATAAATTATTATTAAGCTTATACTTTCAACTGATGAGTTTAAAAGGAGCTATCATGGGAAACAACTTTCAGTTGCAGGATTTAATTTATTTTGATTGCAAATGTGAGATCCTTCCTTACATTTTATAAACCCGTGAGAGCTGTTCAGCGAGAGCCAGTTAGCAAGAGCTAAAAAGGAAGGTCTTTTATTAAACCAAATCACTTAATTACCGCTCCCAACCTGGGGTCATTATGAGCTAGACAGACAGCAAACTTAATGAGAAAGAGGGCAAATATGCTTAGACTATGCATCCGGGTCAATTTCCCAGGTGATGTTACTGATTTCCATAAAGACTGAGGATTAATTGAATAGGAAGAAAGCATGATGAGGTAGACAACTTTCCAGGATTTCTGAGTGAAAAGTATGACTTTATTATTATATGAAAGTGTGACTTCATTATTATAGTCAGAATAACATTTTGAATATGGCATGTTATCAGAATATTGGACATACTCATGTACCGGTGTATATATTAAAATACTTTATAATAATTGTCTGATTCCCTACCTAAATATGTTGTTTGTGGTTTTTAGTTCAATGTGAATGCCTATTATGTAGTAAAATATGTGTGTGTGGGGGTGTATGTATGTGTATATGCCAGGAAGTAAGCTAGTGTGAGGATACAGATCCTACATTTAAGATCTTTCTTTAAGGGGCGTCTGGGTGGCTTAGTTGGTTAAGCATCCATCTCTTGGTTTTGGCTTAGGTCATGACGTCAGTGTTGTTGGGATCAAGCCCCGAGCACGGGCTTGCTCTCTCTCTCTAAAATAAATAAGTAAATCTTTTAAAAAATTAGATTTTTTTTTTTTTAAGAAATAGAACTTTCAATAAAAAGTAGTAAACAGAGGGGCATCTGGGTGGCTCAGAGGGTTAAGCCTCTGCTTTGGCTCAGGTCATGATCCCAGGGTCCTGGGATCGAGCCCCACATCGGCTTATCTGCTCAACAGGGAGCCTGCTTCCCTTCCTCTCTCTCTGCCTGCCTCTCTGCCTACTTGTGATCTCTCTCTGTCAAATAAATAAATAAAATATTTTTTTAAAGTAGTAAACAGGTCAGATAGTATTCATTGAATCATATAATATACAAAACAATATATCATTAACCTTGTAATTCTTAGCATGATAAATAGTACAGTCATTAGCATTAAATTGCTATATTATTAAAAAACATTTTGGTATTTTTAAGAATCTATAATCATTATTTACCTTTGACATCTGAAGAATGTTTGCCCGATCTTCCCATGCTAATTCTACCCTTGGATTGATGAATAAATTTTAATGATAAATTCAAAATGATAGATACAAATATTTTCTTTTCTCTTTTTTTTGATACAAATGTTTTCTTTTTTTGGCATTTCTTTTTTTTCTTTATTCAGTAGAATTTACATAATCTTTTTTTTTATTTAAACATATAATGTAACCCCACCACCCTCTCCCAACCCCCCTCTCCCCCACCACCCTCAGTTTGTTTTATGACATTAAGTCTCTTTTGGTTTGTCTCCCTTCCAATCCCATCTTGTTTCAGATACAAATGTTTTCTTAACAACAAAATAACTATAGTTTTTGGAAAAAATTGAAAATGGCAGAAAAAGATGGGTGATAGAAAAATAGATATAAATATAGATAGACATACACCAAATACAAGTGAACTTTTACTTGTTTAAATTATTTTCAAGTACTTGGTGTCATATAAGATTTGTAAAGTGGGATCAAAGTTGCTCTAGTTACTATATGTACCATCAGACCAAATAAAGTTGACTCATTTATTGGTTAAATTTCAAGTAACCCGTTCCATAGTTGTTTTTTTTTTTTTTTTCTAACATAATGCTTTCATACCAAAGCCTTGTCAATCTGAATTTTACTGATGGATAACTAATAGAACCTAGATTTTTAGCCCCTTAAATAAATCATATACCAAGGATCCTGCTCAAAAATAGAGAATTAAAACATTATGTCTTATTAAATTTTATTAGGCTTAATTTTCAAAAGATTTTATTTAGAGGGTATTATGCTAAGTGAAATAAGTCAATTGAGGAAGACAATTATCAAATGACCTCACTGATATGAGGAATTTGAGAAAAAGACAGAGGATCATAGGGGAAGGGAGGGGAAAATGAAACAAGATGAAACCAGAGAGGGAGACAAACCAAGGAGACTCTTAATCTCAAGAAACAAACTGAGAGTTGCTGGAGGGGAGGAGGTTGGGAGGGCTGGGGTGACTGGGGGATGGACATTGGGGAGGGTATGTGCTATGGTGAGGGAAAAAAAGGTTTTATTTATGTTAGAGAGAGCGCGAGAGAGAAAGAGGGAGCACGAACGGGGTGAAGGACAGAGGCAGAGAGAGATGGGGGAGAACTATATCCCGGGACCCTGAAATCATGACATGAGCCAAAATCAAAAGTCAGACCTCAACAACTGAGCCACCCAGGGGTCCCTAGGCTTAATTTAAAAATTTTTAATTCCAGCATAACTAACATACAGTGTCATAGTCACCTCAGGCATCCCATATTGTGATTCAACAATTCCACATATTACCCCGGGGCTCATCCAGGTGAGTGTGCTCTTAATCCCCCATCCACCTCCCCTCTGGTACCCATCCCTTTGTTCTCTGGAGTTAAGAGTCTGCCTTTTGCTTTGTCTCTCTTTTTCTCCTTTGTGCATTCATTTTGTTTCTTCAACTCCACTTCTAAAGAATTGATGCCATCCATGGTTTTAAGCGAACATGCACATGCACACCCCCGCACACACTCATATGCACACTTCCCTTGTTTTGTTGTATGTATGAAGAGTAACATACCTAACCACAGACAAATAGAAAAAACCAAGACACTTGCTATCGGTATGCTTGGGCAGGAGTATACGGACGTGTACCTTATGGACTCGGTGTAAGTATGTGCACTAGATTTCTCCTCTCTCTCATCAAACATCTTCCCCCTCACTTGAAACAAGCCACCCTGCTCTCCAGCTCCTGTTCTGTACCCCCTGCAATCCACTCCCTGCACCACGTCCTGATCCTCACACATGACCCAATTCTTCTTTGGGTGAACCGCACTCCCTCAGGCAGAGTTGCTGACTCTCTCCTCTGTGGGCAGTTAACATTTTGCTCTGTCTTATCTCATGTCATTAAGAGCATTTTTACATGATGGGCCATTTATATGTCTGTTTACATAGCTAAATATGGATTTCTTTAGAAAAAAAAAAAGGTAAGTACATCATTTTACCTATATAAACAAGTAGTTTGCGAGATAATTGGTTGATGCTGAAAACAAGTTTTGTTGAAAGCTTGACTAGAGAAGTTATGTTATGCATCCTTCTGGTTATCATAGTTAAATGTAAAAGTACATGATTATATCATTTTCCATAACAGAATTAATTGACCAAACTAAATACAGGACAGATCATTATCATTTCTTTGCAGCCAGTCTGGCCAGAATCCAAGCAATCAGATATGTCATCAGATGTGACTACTGACTTTAAGTAGAACTGAGTAATCAGCAAATAAAAGGTCATTTATTCACTAACCATTAAAATGATTATCCGAATGTTGAGTCCCAAATTGCAAATAAGTGGTGCTTTTTCAATATATTATTTATATTGCCCTAGATTGTGGGAAAATACTGTAAAATATAAAGCAGGAGCTATCCAGACTCTGCCTCAAAAATCCCAAAGTTAGCAAATAAGATTTAAAACCCAAGGAGGTCGTATCTCTAAGAGCTTGAGTTTTGGATGAAAGTAAGCCTCAGCATAATGTTCGACTCCACTAAGAACTAGCCAGGTGACCTTGTGTACATGACTTACCTTCTCCTAGCCAGTTTCTTTAAATTGAACATGGGCACTATAATGCCTGCTTCCAAAACGTGCAGAGAAGAATGAGAGTTTTTACAAGCACCCAGCATAATGTTACACTGTTGATTAGATTTTCTAAAAACTCCCTATCTGATATTTAGAAAGAAATTCCTTAATTTGAGAAATGTTTTGTATCAAGATTTAGATGTGGATTCCTATGATAGTGAATCCATTTCTGGTGGTTTCAGAGAGCTCTTGGCAGGGTTACATACCCTTCCACAGTTTTATCACAATATGAAAACACTAGATGCACAAAATTAAAGTTCAGGTTAATCAAAATATTGCTTGACAAAGCAAATAATTGAATTGCACTTGCAGTGCACTGTGGTAGACAGTAATTAACATGCAGCATCTTCAACATTTGAGTGCAACTTCCAATTTCCATTTTAACATCATAGAATGCTGTCTACACATTTTTTAATGGTGCCCATGATAATAATATATTCTCTTTTTAATCATATTCCACGTTGCAAGAAATGAAGCTTGCAATTTTCCCAGGTGCTTACCAAATGACTACTGCAAGCTAATTCTCATCCCCCCAGTTAAGAGTTTCAACAGAGTGCACATTAACAGCCTGCTTATGTTCTTCCTGTACAACAGAAGGTAAGTTAATACGTGCCTCAATTATATCCAGTTTGTGCCTTTATGGCACCCTGAGGGCAGCAGTAAGAAAGCTGTAAATGTACTTATCCTGCTTTTTTAATGGTCTACTATATTACAGTAGAGAAAGACTAGAAAAGTGAAAAGGAGCAGAGGAAAAGAGATATAAGAAAGGTACTGGAGAAAGAAATAGAAAAAGCATGTATGATGGGGAATCAAGAAGAAAGACATATTAAAATCATTAATTTAAAAGCATCTCAATTAAATGTATATTTGTATATACATATATACAAATATGCATATATATATATATATGTCATGGAATACACATTTGCATGCCCTATTCTATATACATTTCATTTGACATATCCTTGTTTATTTTGATAAAACGATCAAGAATATCTTATTTGTTGAAATGTCTGTTCATGTCCTCTGCCCATTTCTTGATTGGATTATTTGTTCTTTGGGTGTTGAGTTTGCTAAGCTCTTTATAGATTTTGGATACTAGCCCTTTATCTGATATGTTGCTTGCAAATATCTTCTCCCATTCTGTCAGTTGTGAAGACATCCAGATGGCCAATAGACACATGAAAAACTGCTCCACATCACTGGGCATCAGGGAAATACAAATCAAAACCACAATGAGATACCACCTCACACCAGTCAGAATGGCTAAAATGAACAAGTCAGGAAATGACAGATGCTGGCGAGGATGTGGAGAAAGGGGAACCCTCCTACACGGTTGGTGGGAATGGGAGCTGGTGCAACCACTCTGGAAAACAGCATGGAGGCTCCTCAAAAAGTTGAAAATAGAGCTACCTTATGACCCAGCAATTGCACTACTGGGTATCTATCCTAAAGATATAAACATAGTGGTCTGAAGGGGCATGTGCACCCGAATGTTAATAGCAGCAATGTCCACAATAGCCAAGTTATGGAAAAAACCTAGATGTCCATCAACAGATGAATGACAAAGAAGATGTGGTATATATATATATATATACACACACAATGGAATACTATGCAGCCATCAAAAGAAATGAAATCTTGCCATTTATGACATGGATGGAACTAGAGGGTATTATGCTTAGCGAAATAAGTCAATCAGAGCAAGACAACTTTCATATGATCTCCCTGATATGAGGAAGTGGAGATGCAATGGGGGTGGGGGTTAAGGGGGCAAGAAAAGAATAAAGGAAACAAGATGGGATCGGGAGGGAGACAAACCAAAAGAGACTCTTAATGTCATAAAACAAACTGAGGGGGGTGGGGGGAGGGGTGCTGGGAGAGGGTGGTGGGGTTACATTATATGTTTATATAAAAATAAAAAAAGAAAAAAAGAATATTGCAGTTGTCAAAAATAGTCTATAAATCAAATCACATAAGGAGAGATTTATAGTCTCTACCAAGAAACAGACCCGAGGATACTTAAAACTTGTGGGCCAATCTATGAATGCCTATAAACTCTAGACAAACCTGGTTCCTTCACTTCTCAATAACCTTAAGCAACTAGGTTGATCTTCCCTATGGAATCTGAATTTACAAAATAGAGACCCAAGACATCTGAAACATTGTCCCACATATGTGTATGAGTTACAAACTTACAGGTCTATAAGAGGATTTAAAAATCTATTTAGAAATTACAAGCTAGGAGGAATATTTTCTCCACTTTTCTTCTGGCATTCAATGTGTAGTGGTCTTATTGAAACAGTGAAATTTCAAAACAAGGTAGATAGAATGGTAGTGTAAGTAATTTCTGTTCTGAATACTTTTCTGCTTTCATTAGGTAGTACAATGAGAAGGAAAAATTAAAGGTCATTCAAAAAGCTTAACACATTTTTAAAGCTAACCTTTAGACATATAAGAATAAAACTGGTGACAAAATTTTTCTAAGTTAAAAATATAGAACACACATAAAGCTTTGATCCCATTTTTTTATTATTATATTTCCAAGATTCTAAAAAAAAAAACATTAAAATTGTTTGCCGAAGGTAACTGTTTAAGCATTAATTAATTTTTAAACTTTTTATGACCACAGGAAAAATGAGTGCTAACAAAATAAAAATCCAAGCAATCAGTGTTTAAATTCTTCTCCTGCTCATGAAACTTGTGTGGGTGCCTTTTTCTTATCTTTCATGGGCATTTGATTTAAACTGACACAATTTGAAAAACCCTCTCTTGTGTTAGCTTAAGGGTATTTTCCAATCCTGATATTGAGCAGGGACAAGGCAAAACTATTATCCTCCTAATTTTGTTTATGTACTTAGCACTTGTTATTTATTACCTTCAAAATTTTAGCGATTTGAGCAGCTCTCCAGGATAGGAATTGAAGGCACTATATACTACAGTGGTGCCCACTGCGCCAAAGATGTGTCCAATAAACTTAAGAGGTCAGGTCACTTCCCGATTCCCCGTAGATACTGAGCCAAATGATAAGACATCTAAGTAATAGAACTTCTGGATTAATGGAGAACCTGGAAGCTATTTGTCTCTGTTGCTCTCTCCTTTTCAGTTTTTATAAGTGATGAGATACTTGTTTCTACATTACAAATATGATTAATTACCCCCTCCTTAAGGCCCTCCTGTGGCCCACCATTGCATTAAAGTCAAGATCAAATATTTACATGAATACACACAGAAATTTATATTTTGGTTTTTGCCTTTCTTTCTAGATACATATTCTTGTCACTCTCCAGAACAAACCCTATAGGCTAGCCACGCAGAATGCCTTGCTGTCTCCCACCTGCATCCTTGTTCCTCAGTCATTAGTGTCTATGTTTCCAGTTACTCTCCTTAGTCACCACAGGCTTATCCGTCTAGAAGTTTCTCAGGTCAGTCTTAGGCCCAGCTAAGGTGCTGACTTATAATTTCTCCTTTGATGCAATCTTAAAACAAAGTTATTCCTTTCTTGTGTGTGTGTAATTTCTTTCACTGAATATGATTATTAAATCAAACATTTGTCTGGAAAACTAGAGTGTTCCGTATTTTCTCCTCACTCTCCGTCAGAGAGCCTTGAGTAACAATAGGCGATCGATATGCACATGAATGTGGTGTAAGCATCTTCAACAACTCCAAGCCTTTATTGCCTATGACACATAAACTTTAAAGTCCAATTCACTCCTACATACATGTAGTCTTTAAGCATTATGTGTGCATTTCAATCTTTACAGTTGTTAAAATACGCGGAAATCACATGAGCTAATGGTAATAAGGACGGTCAACCAGTGTGTTAGGAACACCTCAAAAAGCCCGGACGGAAGCCTTCCCCTCATGTGCACCTGTGCGGCAGATCGCTGACCGTGACGGGGGTATCTGCCACGCCCAGTCTGTGTTTTATGGGATGTTCGTTATCGAGGAAATATCATCAACAAACCTTAGGTACTATTGATTTGTCAGCATATATGAGATAACGCAGTATTAGAATTGATCTATGTAGTGAGATATGTACATTCCAAAAGGCAAGTATTTGCCAAAAACACATTTTAACCTGTGAAAAACCTTCATGCTATCTACTCTGTGGACGTAATCACTAAGACCCCTTTTAAAAATGAAGAATTCTGTTAGCAATACATTGAGATGCCATTGGGCACTTTTGCAATGTCTTGAGTTAATTCAAAGCTTTTTTTTTTTTTTTAAAGAAAATTGTATGTGCACATAGGAATGCCAAGTACCATTTCTATATGGCTACCATTTGTTTGGATTTGCAGGTGTCCATCTTTTAGTGAATGATAAATACTGACTTCAATCACATGGTCATCTATGGATATATTCTTTCCTACAAATAGGCTGAAACAGATGGATTTCCACTTTAGGGTAAAATACGAATCTGACTCAAAATTTCCAAAAGAAGAGCACATCTTCAACTAGCATTTAAAGCCTAGCATAGAGGTTCCCGTACTTTCTCAGGTCAAGGTGTTCGTAAATGTCTCGGTGTTTTTTGTTTTTGTTTTTATTTTTGTTTTTATGGCAACCCCTAGCCAAAATAAACACATATTAGTTCCATGTATCAAGTAGCTAGGTCTAAACAACTTACAATTATTTGAATAGCTATTTGGAAAAATAAAAAAATTAAATTTTTAAATTTTTAACTGTTAAAAAATAAGTTTCATTTCATGCTTCAGTTCCCATAGTTAGAGATTCATGGGATGTATGTGGCTCCTTAAATTGTGGAATCAGATTACACACCCACCTTTCCCTTTTCAACTGATTTTCTCACAAAGCAAAGCAGCAACCATCAAAAATTGTTTTGCTAAAAAGTCATCATTGAAAGGAGAATCACTTGATTATATCACAAGTGTGATCTCCAGCTAGTGATTTGTGCTGTGCCCAACAGGGGTCATTGGCTTTCTCTCAAAAGTTTGAAATAGTCTGTAGCCCAGTGGTTTTGGGGCAGGGTCCCTCAGAGTCCTACCTGTTTGTGCAACCATGGCTCTATGACACTTTTTATCATCAAATGTGTATTTATCAAAGTCAGTATTTGCAGTATGATATATTACATTATTTTAAGAGTATTTGCTAGTAACCCCCATTGGGCCTAGTCTTGTGGGAGAATTATCCTTCCCTCCCAGGTCATATCAAGATTGGTCCTATGACTTGCTCTGGGCAATAAAATGTGTGTGTAAAATGACTTGTGGTCCTTCCAGGCAGAACTTTGATTCCTTTTGATCCTTCTGATTCCTTCTCCTCTGACATGACAAGGCATTCTCCAAAAAGGGGCTCTACCTTAGCCTTAGGAGGACCCAGGGCACAACCCTAGCCAGCCTTCAACCCAAGTGAACATAAGCATATAATATCTTCAATTTTGCAAGTTACTAAAATTTGGGGGCGATTTATCACTACAGCTTAACTTAGCTAAAGTTAATTGACATAAATATTTCAATCATCAATATATTTTCAATTAGTTCCTGCTAAGACTTACTGAAGCATTTTCAAATTTCAGAAAAGGAATTTAGTGAATAGGTAAAATATTTATTTTCTCTCGTTTCTATCAGATTTTTTCTATATTTTTAAATTTACAAAATGCTTGAATATATTGTGTTCCATAGAACATTGACTCACCATTATGTCATCAGTTTTAATAAATATATTACATATACACATATACGTATACATACACATTTACATGAATCATCCAAATGCTTGTCTGGTCACGAATTTATTCAACAGATGTTAACTGAGATCCTACTATGTAACCAACAATAAACTTTAAAGTGTCTCTGCCTTTTGACCCAACTATGGTAGTAAGTGGTGGCAAGTACTTATACAGTATCCTGTATACAAAGGCACCAACGTTAAGATTTTAGGAAGGTTTTTCTCTACAGGTAAACTTGCTTTCTGTTTCAGACAATAAAAATGATTTCACATTACTCATCTCTGTGTCATCTGAAATGCTTGCCCTTATTCCTTACACACCCCCACTTTTGTAAATGTGCTGAACTGAATTCATAATTTCCACCTTAGCTGTCACAAATACAGAGAAAAATTTACTCATTTAATAAGTTTGCTATCTATTCACTCTTTTTTTTTTTATCTCGAGGTTTCCTATTTTGCGTTTTCTTTATTTGTGTTAAGGCAATGCCAATATTTTGGAAGCAGACACAAGATAAATTATATACAGACTGTGGTTCTCTCTTAGAATCATTATCTCATTCTCCTAGGTCATTACCAGCAAAGCACCTGTATTATTTGTTGCATTATAGGCACCTGAATGATGCAAAATTCTTGGCTAACATAAAACCATCGCAGTAACCAAATCCAGTAATAAAAAGTGATAATGTAATAACCCTTCTGTCAGACACTCCTCTCTTCTCTCCACCTAATTCACAAAGTTTACAGAGTGAACTCAATCCAAACAAAGCTTGCCTGGCACAATGCCACGCACACCATGACACTAAAAAAGTAGTCCTTTTCTTTTGAATCTTCCAATAAATTTGATTTTATTTTTTAAAGATTTTATTTATTTATCTGACAGACAGAGATCACAAGTGGGCAGAGAGGCAGGCAGAGAGAGAGGAGGAAGCAGGTTCCCTGCTGAGCAGAGAGCCGGACGCGGGGCTCGATCCCAGGACTCTGGGATCATGACCCGAGCAGAAGGCAGAGGCTTTAACCCACTGAGCCACCAGGCACCCCTAAATTTGATTTTAAAATGATATCGAATTTAAATGATAGAACATGTATTATTTTTATTACCTCCAATTCCCCTAATTTTCTTTGAAAGATTCATTTATTTATTTGAGAGAGAGAGAGAGAGAAAGCATGCACAGGAAGAGTGGCATAAGGAGAGAGAGAGAGAGAGAGAGAATCTTAAGTAGACTCCCTGCTGAGCACAGACCCCCCCCCCGCCCAATACAGGGCTCAATCTCATGACCCTGAGATCATGACCTGAAGCCAAACCAAAAGCCGGATGCTTAACTGACTGAGCCACCCAGGCTCCCCTCCATTCCCCCTGATTTTTAAGTAGGCTTATTTTCACCCACTTTTCAACAGCTTGTCCGATGCTGAATGTATCTAGACAGGCAGAATGGTGGAGAACTCTAACTCCTTATCACTGTCACATTTGTAATTCCGACTCTAAATAAATTACATTCATAAGAAACCTTCACTGATTAAAAACGTATTGTATGCTACTGAAGTATGAACTAGAACCAGAAATCTAGGGAAAATAATAGACACACACGTCTGTGTGCACGTACATACATGTGCAAGGCCAAGAAATTTGTGAGTGCGTATAAGTTAAGCAAATCACATTTTTTTCATAGCATCGGTTTTGTTTCCAACCAGATGAGGGTGTGAGAGCTACAATCTGGCTGGAGTAAAGGGGAGGACGAAGAGCAGGGGGAGGATAATGAGGCTTGTGGAACATATTAACTGAAGAGCTGGGCTTTCTGAGGAGAAAACTATGTGTTCTGTAATATTTCAATGCTCTTTTTTTCCCAATAGCTGGCTAGTTATGCTGTCAAGAAAAGAGGGGTGAAAATGTAAAACTGCTCAGTTTCTCACACAAACAATAGCCTTCGTCAGTCTTAGCCATATCGTTGATCTCACATTTATCCAGCGTTGGGAGGTTTGATTCTTTATTTGTGATATCACAATAATTTCTATGCTTGTAATAAGATAGCATGATAACAATCTAAAGAATGCGCAGATAATATAGCATAAGGAAGTTCTAAATAGAATGATTTTTCAGAGTTTCCCGGGAAACTCTGAAGAGACCTCAAAAGACCTCAGCACTAGGTCTTTAAAATAGCATTTTATAATGTCAAAAAGAGATTTGTTTTACCCACACCACTTTTGTCGTGGAGTGGCATTAAAAAACAAAAATGTATGCCAAGCTAGAAAATACTTCCGAATAGTAACTGTGTGGCTTAGGTGTGCAGAGATCTGCTTGTCAGCTGCAAAACAAAACAACGTATTCTTTGAAGGCTGTCTTTCCATTTCTACCTCAAGAGCCTAGAAAATAATTGCTCACTTTCCAGGATGTGTGCATCATGTAGACAGTGAATAGTTTACCTCGAAAAATTCCTTCCATTACAATGGTTAATGATCATTTTGACACAACTGATGCATTGCTACCGTTAGTGTCTACAAATTTAATATGCACCTACATTCCTGCTTAATTGTTTGTTTGTGCTTTATTGTTTAGATACTTGCATGTTGTCAGGATTATCGGAATAAACAGTTAGAAATCTAAAGCGTCATCTCCTCTCCAAATGGCGCCGTGCGATGACATGCTACCAGAAATGTTTCTTACTGTTAGGAACCTAGCAAAGGAGACATCAGATTTGTCAGCGGAACTGCAGGTATGATTTACCAGTAATCCATGGCACTTCTGTATTCCCCATCCGAGGCTGCGGGGCGGCTTTGGATGACAGCCCACATCAACTTCATCATAGGATCCCCTGGGACAGAAACTCCTCACCGGCTTTCAACACAGAGCCTTCGTATAAAAGGTAATAACCACAGCCAGTCAGGATAGGGGGAGATTATAGGGCATGTAGCCGTGAACACGGAAGTTGGGGGAACAGCAGGGTGGCATGAACCTGACAAAAACAAGCCCAGAAGGACAGCTCCCTAAATGTTAAAGGCAAAACCAAAATGAGCATCTTTGATAGACATGCTTTGGGTAGTGTGAAAATTGTGTTCTTTTAGGAGGTGCAGCTCCTCGCTTTAAACCGTTCTCTACAATTTGCACACACCTCCCCAAACACACACACACACACACACACACACACACACAATCCCCAAGGATGAGAGGAAAATTCTCCAAGTGTGCCACCCACCAGATCAATGGGGTCTCTTGTTGATAAACACACAACTTGCTAAACTCCTTTCTCACAATGACATTTCATTGCTTTCAGGATCTCTCCGGAGAAGTTCCGTGCCGTAGTGAAGCCATTGTTTGGGAGTGGCCTGTGCCAGTCATGAGGGCTAATGGTTAAAATTTTAGGAATTTTGGAAGCCAGTTATGAAATACACACATTATTAAACATTAAATTATGTAAACTTGTGATTAAATACATTCTACCAAACCAAAGGTAAGATGCAAAAATCATCTCCATTTAATATGTTTAGATCCATTTCACTATTAGGTTTAATCTTGAAGTTATTTATGTCTATGTACCTGTAAGATAGAAATATAAACTATTTAATGACGTGCTACTCTGCCTTTCTTCACAACCCTGTGTCTAATGAATCCTCATTGTCAGGTCACTAGCTTAAAATCAGCCCTAGTGGAAGTATTTACACCATGGAAATCAGCAAGTCCTACAGATCAGGACTCTACCCCCGACCCTCCAAGAGATGGGTGTTGAATGTGTACCAACACATCACTAGGTTAAGATGTTTTCTGTTAGCAACACCAGGCTATGCACTGCAAACAGAAATATATAATCCTGACACTATAAACCTTTACTGAAATGTAATGTCATAATTTAATTACCCTTTTCAGATATCATCAGGGAGAAGAAATAGTTCCACTAGGACTCTCCAGATTTTTTTTTTTATTATTAAACGTATCAATCAACCTTATCAAGTTCACTACAGGAGTTCAAAACTCCTTTAGCTCATGTGCTATTCCTTTTAAAATTTTAAAACAATTTCAAAGCAAAATAAAATTTTCAAAGCGTTTTCTTTCTAGGTTTCAAGGGGTAGATGTATAACCAGGTCGACTCAGAACCAATGCTAAGTATTTTAGACATTCTGGGTGTTGACTGAAATTACATCCCAGGTAAATGAACATCAACTTGGGGAAACAAAATGATAGCCCCTGTGAGCCATTGGCTCTGTTCTGTGACGGAAGGGGTGAAAATGTGCCCATGCTCTTAGGGCCACTCTATGACTGAATCCATACTTCTCTGTCTTTGGAGATCAATGAGAGGAACTACATAAACCAGACAGAAGATGACATCACTTAGCCAGGCATGCAGGTGGGCACCAACTGTATTCTCAAAGAACTCCTCCAGTAATTGAAAAAATCATATGGGATTCATAGGGAACAGAAGTGAAGCCTTACCGCAAAACCAAGTAGACCTCCAAATGCTAAGGAATGGAATAAACCGGCTTTAATTAAATGCTAAAGGGCAGCTTTCTTAAGAGTTAATAAATAATTTGAACTAGTATTAATAGATTGACAATAAAAATGGCCTAGAGAAATTTTCTGGTCAAGCCTCTAGTTCTTAGAAAGTTAAATATTTATTTATCCAAATACTGTGATATTAATTTTATTTTGAAATATCACAAGAGGAGAGAGCCCATTGGCCTTTCTTGCTAGTCTAGTCTATGATTTGATAATTATTGTAAATTACTTTCTTATGTTTAATAACTTTCTCTTTACTACAGTATATCCACATATGTTGTGTTAATAATAATTATTAAAATATATAGTAAACTTTCACTACCTGTGAATACATAGGTCAAATAACTACCATCATTAAGAGGAAATGTAAGGTTGAACATGAAACTACAGTATTCAGATCTTTAGTAAATTTTTTGTAGAATTTAAAAAATATATTATTTACTGAATTGGAGTATAAAAGTATTTAAGATAATACTAGGGCTAGGAACAGTTTTTCTGTTCATATAATTTACATACTGCTTATATTTAAAACGTACCACTATAAATATATTCCTATGACAGTTAAATAAAACATTTCAACTATAGTGTTTGATAGAAAGTTATTATATCCAAACTGAAAAATGCTAGCAATTTAAAACATGGTTTCTGTTAGACCAAATGCTTTGTATAAGTAATCATGAGGTAAAACAAAAAATGGTTATAAAGGTAGGTCATGACAATTATTGCTTGAATGTTCATACATTTTTCCTTTGTTTAAATAAATCATACTCCCCTCTTGCTTGAAAAACTACATGACTAATCATATGATATTGCTATATATGCATATATATATATATATACACACACACACACACACACACACACACACACTGAATTTTAAATGCATTTTTTGAAATTGCAAATTTCAGGCTATGAGAATCCTTTCTGAACTTCAGATTGAAACAATAAAGAATTCTTCCTGAGTTCTATGAGGAATGTATATTTCTGGTAGGTTGGTCAGATTTTTCAGTTATGAGATGTTTCTCATTTGCATTTTAAGATAACACATAAATATTTGGGAACTAATGAGCATAATTACTTCAATAGAACATCTACTATGAAAATATATCCAAAATACTTGTTTCTCTGGTTCACTCTTATGGAAAAGATTATTTAATAAATAAAAATACAGCAATCTCTCAAGTTGAGTTTAGTGGGTGTTCCTGTTACACTCATCACAAATTCTCTACCTCATGACCCTAGGTGAAAACTAGCTGAGATCAAAGAACCATCCCTTGCCTCCATTTACTTGCCAACCTTTTCATTACAGCAATTAAAAATCTATTTCTAAGAATTTTGTATCAGTACTGTAGCTATAGGAGAGATAATTCTATAGAAAGAAAAATTTTAAATGATATTTTAAAATAAGTTACATGATAACAATTATATAGGTCTGCTAAAAGTAATGTTTTTCCATAGTTACAACTTGTATCTGGTCAAGCTCTTATTTTCCAGGGAAAGTGTCTAAAACTGGGGAGACCATTAAAAGATGAAAGTTTCTCAAAGCTAAAATAACAAATAATAAAGATAAAAACAAATGTGTAATAAATTGCAAATTCCTTGACAGAGGTTCTAATTTATTTTCCCTATATGATGTTAATCGATTTAATTACATTCAAAAGAATTACATTCAAAAGAAATGTAAATTTGGTGACTCTGTTTTGTATATCATAGTTAAGAAAGAGGCTGGAAAGAAAAAAGAATCTATAAAAATAACAATAGATTCAGCAAAATGAGAATGATTTTGCCAAATTCTGCTGGGCCCGATTGGAGCAATGATCCATCAAAAGAGGATCTCAGGAGTTTAATAAGAGCAGTTTATTCATTTCACTCCAACAGAATGAAACATGGTCCAGGAATTGAGAGCAGAAGAGTAGATAAGACTCCACATTTCTGTGTTGTTCAGTTCATTGGAAATCACATTAGGAACACGTAGAGATAGAGATAGGTCTCTCTCTCTGTGGGAAGAGGAAATGGTTTAAATTCTACAGTTACACAAAGTAAGAAAGATTCATTTCGTAATCTACTTGCTTCAAATAACTTTGAAATTCCAAGTGTGAACAGCTAGCCCAGAGGCTGAAGACAAAATGGGGAGGGAGACGTGGACCCTGCTCAGGGAGAGCCAGTAGACCAGAACAGGGCTCACAGAACTCTCTGGGTGCAAGTCTGTTAAGGTGTCAGTGTTCATTTCATGCCAGTTGTAGAGTGATAGATATTTTGTTTTCTATGATCTCCTGAAGCTCTACATGTATTTTAATATTTGTAATTGTGCTTAAATCAACCATTTATCTGATTAGAAATTGTCTCAGAGTACTCAATATTCCTGGATACCCAAATAAATATTTGCATAAAATCTTTTTCCTTTGTTATGCTACAAAAAAAAAAAAAAAGATCACTCACACATATAATGGTGATGATCCTGAAAACACCAACTACACAGGATAAATGGAAGATATTGGTTCATTTGTTCGTTTGGGGAGAAGTAAGCTTAAAAAGAACTTATATCTATTTTTAACAAACATCTGTTGTGTAACAACAGATGTGTAACACAACAGATGTATAACAAGCTATTGTAGGTTTTCCATTCATATATGAAGTTAAATCATAACAAACTAATAAATAGTACCATTCAGTGAATGAGCAAAAGACAGAGTAGTATATTTTATTCGAATGCCTATGTTTTCTCTTTTTTTTTAGAAGATTAGACTTTACAAATTCAACACTGAATTATGAATATCTATGTAGCAAAAATACTTTTGATGAGAGATCAATATGTGAATATAGAGTGAATATTTAGTACATGTAAGCATCCATTCTATCCATGCTAAGAGAAAATTATGACTTTCTTAAAACACATTATGACAGATAACTGCTCAATGTCAAATAAATACAAATACTTAAGAAACTCTTCTTATCTTGTGATCTTCGTGAGAAAATTTTCCTATAACCTACCGCTCCTTCTCCTAACAATCGCCCATAGAAATTCAGTGCACAATTATGTACTTAGAAACAGTGAAAAACCAATAGCAATGCACACACCCACATTCTGATGTTGTCTAAGAACCCATCCCTACTAAGAAGAACCAGGAATCCTCGTAAAAGTGACTTATTCCAGAGCCATCGCAAAGAATTCACAAGGAGATTATATCTGTCAGAGAGCAAAGAAGTGTTCCAAGACTGATGGCAACATGTGAAATTGACACCCCCAAACCAACTTGACCACACCTCGTAAGCCTGAGCATTTTGAAATATAATATATCCTATTATAATCAATGAATAAAAGAATCGATGTGTCCATATTCATATGCAAAGATTGATAGCTAAGATAAGAAAAGGAATGTTAACAGAGTTTCAAATTACCTTCTTATAAATACTTAATTAATTACAAAGGGAAAAAGAGCAACTTTACAGCAAAGGCTCTTTATAGATCCCACTTTCATCAAATCTTCAAAATGACATCAACGAGTAATAGAACAAAAGGAAATCTTGTCATGTGTAAAGGGCATGACACGATCCATGTGTTATTCCTGCTAAAGAGACATAACCTGAATCTAATCATGAGAACACGTCTGAGAAACCCAGAGTGACATTCTAACAAATGGCTGACCTCTAATCTTTAAGGAGTCAAGGTTATGAAGGTCAAGAAATGGCCAGAGTTATCTTCCAATATGAAGGAGACTGAAAAGAAATGGCAAAGAAATGCAGTATTTGATTCTGAACTTGTTCCTTTGCTATAAAAGACATTATTGGTAAAATTAGTTTAACTCGAATGAAACATGAGGATTGGGTGTTACCTCAAAGTTAATTTTCTCATGGCGGTGGTTGTACTATGGTCCTGTAAGAAAAATGTCCTTGTTTGTAGGAAATACATAATAAATTGGTCGAGAATAAAAAGGCATCAGTTGGCAAATTACTGTCAAATACTTGCGGGAAATTTTGTTTTTTGTAGTGAACTTTCACTTCCCTGTGGTTTTTTGTTTGTTTCAAAATTTTAAAATAACTTTAAAAATTTGAATAATGACTTGGTATGACTAGTATGTCCTAGAAGTATCCAATAGCATATGGAAAACAGGCATGTAATTCCTCACCCTCTAAAACCTAATGTAAAGAAGTAATAAAAAGATATGATACAGAGAAGTATCATTTTCAGATGAGACTTAAAGCAATTGTGGAAACTGAAAAAAGATAGAAGTAGTAAGGGAAGAGAGCAAAAGCACACACTACAGCCCAGGGACCCCGCTGAGCCAGTTGTTGGAGTCCCGGGAACAGAGGCTTGGAGCACCCTGGGATTTGGAAATCCCCAGTATGAATTTGTATTAAAACAAGCAAAGAACAATGACAAAATTGTAGGCTGAAAACCCATTTAAATGGAAAGTCTGGAAGTTAAACAGCCACACAATTTCTAGTCCAACGTGGAAAATCAAAGATCATTTTTATAAGAAATAGAAATAAATGCTGAAGGTAAAAGACCTTCGCATTATGGATTTAAGGATCACACATTGGAACGGCTGCGTCCTCATCCAAATGGATGAAGGCCTTCCAAAAGGAAGATGGCCATGTGCGTACAAGAGTTCCCATGCAGATTGTCACCATCCAGGCTTCAATATGAAAAGTCACCCTCAAAGTGTCAGACCTTTGGGCAAAGTGTTCAACATGAAATAAAGGGATAAATCAACAAAATAAGCAAGCAAGTAAGTGGATTCATAAATAAATTCAGGAATTAAGGAAATTAAATTAAATTTAGAAATTAAAGAAAGAAAAAAAATAATATTCAAGAGACTACAGAATACCATGATGAGCAAACACCAAAACGAAGCAGGGCTACTTGGAAACTTATAACATGATTGCCGGGGACCCCTTGGTGGCTCAGTTGCTTGAGCATTGGACTCTTGATTTTTGGCTCTGGTGGTGATCTCCGGGTCATGGGAGTGGTGCGATGGAGCCCTGTGTGGGGCTCTGTGCTCAGTGTAGAGTCTGTTTCTTCTTCTCCTTCCCTCAACTTGCGTGCTTTCTCTCTAAAATAAATAAAATCTTTAAAAAAATGATGGCCAAAATTAAGTGTGTTGGATTTTTGTTTTAGATTGAATTAAAACGTTACAGAACAACTCCCAGAAAGTTAAAAAAGCATAGAGAGGGGAAGACAGAGATGAATGAAAAACTGTACCAGAACATAGAAAACCAATCTCCCATGAGGGCCTATGAGGAAATAAAACAACCAAAAGACAGTCAGAGGAACTAGGACATGAAGGATCTATCTAAACCAAAACCCCATTTAGCCTACATTGTCATCAGACCTAGAGCAAAGGAAGAATTCTAAGAGCTTTCAAAAAGAAAACAGTAATACCCACAGTAAATGAAACCAATGACCAGCAAAGATGTGAGGCAGGTCAGATGCGTGTCACACTTGGCGCAGACAAGACAGCAGGCTAATCCACAGCAAATATGTCCTTTCCCTTTAGTGAGGAAAAATGTCAACAACCTACGGTTGTGTGCTCAGCTTCACGATCAAACTAATGTCAGGGTAGGGCACAAGTTTTCAGGAGTACAAAAATGAAGAATTCTTACCCATGTCATTTCTAAGGAAGTTTAGTGAGGGATATGGTGAAGGAACAACAAAGATATTAATAGAGAAAGAGGATAAGGGGTAACTGGGTGGCTCAGTGGGTTAAGCCTCTGCCTTCGGCTCAGGTCATGGTCTCAAGGTCCTGGGATGGAGCCCCATATCGGGCTCTCTGCTCAGCAGGGAGCCTGATTCCCCTCCTCTCTCTCTGTCTGCCTCTCTGCCTACTTGTGATCTCTGTCTGTCAAATAAATAAATAAACATTCTTAAAAAAAAAAAGAAAAGAAAAAAGAAAAAGAGGATAATGTTGGTCCCAAGACATAGTTGGAGAAACACTGGGAAGGCAGTGAGGAGGAGTTCAAGGATATCAGTAAAGGAGGAAAACTCATGGGGAAAAAAGGTCTCTGTTGGGGAAGAAAACACCAAGTATTGCCGAAAAAAAAAAAAAATCATGTGATACTAATACATGACTTCTCTCTGCACTAAATGATATCGACAATACAACACATTGTGGGTGTTTTGAATTTCAATCCTAAGATTTTTGCCTATAGATACAGCATAAAATCAGTCATGCTTACATCATAAAATGTAGATATTATTGACTGTGGCATCACAAAACTAAGAGTGCACACAAGAGAAGTGGAAGGTTAGAGTCAGGGAAGGGAGCTGGAGCGCTAACCATTTTAGTGTAAACGACGGAGAGACACTATGTGTCCAGGCACAGATGACATCATGAGGTACAAAGCTTCCATGTCTTATTTAAAATCAACCCACAGAGGAAGTACAGCTGGTGGTGTTAATGTCCTGCATCATCCTTTCTCACAATAAGCTACTGATAAGCTAATCAGTTGTCATTTCTATCTATACCCACCCCACTAGGAAGTCTACACAGGGAGGGTAAAGACAGATATTATTTGAATAACGTTATTACTCAGAAATATTAAGTTTTCCAACAGACAAATAAAAACAACCAAATTTTTGAAGTTTAATTGCTTTTGGAAAGACTGGGAGTTGTAAAGGAAGCATGTGTTTTATTTTCTTGGTATGTCTGTTTGTTCACGTTTTTTAGTATATACAGGGACTCATGGATCCCAAAGTCCTCGCTTAGAACTTATGCCAAAGCACACTATTTGGAAAGATTTAGGAGTTAGTCTCTTAAGTGTCCTTATACCAGTTACAGAGAAGACATAGTAATACTCTGAATTTTGACTTTTTCATATAGCACAATCTATGCACCGTATATGCATTGTTCATGTAATGTAAAATTAATATTAATTTTAAATCAGTAATTTATTTCATTTATCTTTTGAAATCTGAAACCTGTTTCAAAATTATAGGAATGGTGGAAGCCCTATGGTGTCATATATATGTTCAAAGTCGATTCCTGGAGTAGGTAATTAAGGTTTATCTCCAATCCTCAAAATATGCTTACTTTTTTAAAGATTTTATTTATTTGAGAGGGTGGGGGAGAGCATGAGAGAGAGCACCAGCAGGGGAGGTGGGGAGGGGCAGAGGGACAGAGAAAAGCAGACTCCCTGCTGAGCAGGGAGCCCAACGTGGGACCTGAGCCGAAGGCAGAAGATTAACTGACTGAGCCACCTGGGCGCCCAAAATATCTTTAAAAGACAAATTATAAATGTAACAAACCCCTGCAAAGTGTAACTTAAGTGTGACAGCACTGTAGTTCAACCACTGTGAACTGGGCATGCCCGTGGTTGTGGTGAGGCCCCAGGAACGTTCACCCCCCATTCCAGTATATAAGTTTAAAATTCTAAACTCCTGGCGTGTCTGGCTGGCTCAGCCAGAAGAGCATACAATTCTTGATCTTGGGTTGTGAGTTTGGGCCCCACATTGGGTGTATGGATTATTTAAATATAAGTTAAAAAAATTAAAACGTCTCAGCATGGTAAGGGAACAGGAGTATTAATCCCAGCAAAGGGAATGCACTGCCATACAGGCATCAGTGGAGTGGGGTTACATTAGAAAATTACTATTATTATTTTTTTAAGTGAGCTGGACTGTCTTGGTTATTCACTGGTTCATCAAGCCAGAGCTGCTAAGTCTATCCCAGGTCAACTTCAAAGGCCCTGAAACAAGACACACATTGGCCAGAATAGGGTCACCAAGGTCAGAAGAGAATGGCTTGGGGGCCAACAAGAAAGAACAAACCTGAATTATTTCTGTAGCCTTCTTAAGAGTTATCCCAATGTGTAGTGTTAAAAACTGAAAATCAATGCCAGATCATAGAAGAAAATTTAGTTTTCTAAACAGGTCTTACAATAAAAAGTATACGGGCCTCATTACAACATCTGGATGCAATCTCAGTCACTCTGGGTATATAATTGTATCGTCTTCCTAAGTCCCAAGTTAATGTTCTCCCAGAATTGGGAACACTCCGATCAGATAAACCAGACCTGACAGAGTCATATCATGTGTCTTGGTCCGCCCCACTGCTATAATAAAATACGATATATTGGGTAACCCAGAAAACCAAGCATTTATTTCTCATAGGAGACTCATCCAAGAGGCTTGATGTCCAAGATCAAGACTCAGTGATTCAGTGTCTGGAGAGAACCCTCTTCCTGGTTCATAAATGGTGCCTCTTTATGGGTGCACTCATAGGGACGAGGGAGCTCTGTGGGGTCTCTCGTATAAGGGTTACGATTTTCATAGATGAATTCAGAGGGGGACACAGCATTCAGTCTACAGTCCCATGACTGAAAGAATATAACCGAGGCTGTGAATGAATCTGCTCGCCTCACTGGGGTGGGGTTGTCCTCACCAGTGCAATGCCCAGCCTCTCATCTTGTTTCCACATTGATCTGTTTGGCCTCTTCCTACACCTCTGAAAGCTTCCCGAGCATCCAGATGTCGATGGAGCTTTCCTTGTTGCCAGGCACCCAAAAGGGTTCAAGGAGTACATTTTGAGGAAAATGAAGTTCTAAAAATATAGGTTGGGAATATTATTAGGCTTGGTTAAGATAATTAATTTTTACATGCCTCTGAGGGAAAAGGTTTAAAATAGTCTCCAAGCCCACAAAGTTCACGGATGCCTTTGCTTGTGACATTTTAATTATTAGAATTTTTAATAATTGAAGAGGTGTTCTTTAAATATTAAGTTGCCTTTTTCTCAGTTAAAATGACAAGATTACAATAAACACATCTATGTTTCAAATAGCTAAATCAAAGAGGATATAAATGACCAGATTCAAGAAAAACTGATCTGGAACTGGCTTAGGTTGGATCACAAAAGCTAATTGTTAAGTTTTCAAGAATTTTGTGAGAGCCAGATTTTAAAACACTGAAAGTTTCAAATTGGCTACGGACAATCACCACCAGACCTCCTCCTCACCTCCTGGGCATTAAACATTTACCAACACACCTCTGAATACATTTTTTGTTAAGAGATATATATAACGCTAAAGGAAATTAAATTTTGTAAGATCCACATCTATAATGTATTCAGCAAAAGATTAGCTCAAGGCAAAACTGTGAAAATGGTCTGTATCTGCATTTCTTCCTTCCCTTTATGTCAACACAATTAGAGCAACACAAGTATTGGTGGGTTTATATCTTAAGTAAAATTTTAAATATCAATAATACCAATGAGATACACTAGATTATCTAATACGCATTGTCTCTCTGACTCCTACAGCTAGCAAAGTCCCAGAGTGACCTGAACTTCACTCCCCTCTTCTCCCCTTGGTTTTTGAATTTGCGGGTTTGCCACACTTGCTCTCAATTTTCCAAGCTTTCTGGAAAACTACGTTGCTTCCGGGTGGAATTGGGTGCTCATGCTCATCCTTTTGCTCTCTCCTTCCTTCCTTGTGGTGACAGCTGCATTTTACCTGGCCAAGTACTCAAATCTCAAATTGTCATAGGATATACAGTTGTCTACACAGCGGTTCTCAAAGAAGACCCGTGTCACTTTGCAGGGACCCACTCCAGATGTACTGAATCAGAAACGCTTCGAGTCAGACCCGGCATTCTGCCGTGGAACAGGCCCACCAGGAGACTGATGGGTAGTAAGTCTGAGACCCAGAGCTTTCTACTGCATGATTTGTAAGGACAGCGATTTGTACCCATCGCTCCCATGGGGTGTCTGGAGAACAAGAAGTGTAGAGGAAAATATATTTTTCCATGCATTATTTATTTCTTTTATAAAAAATTTGAATTCTAAAATACTTTGTACAAAAAAAAAAAAGAAAAGAAAAGAAAAAATTGGCAAATAGCTCTTACATTCGTGAGACCACTCTCCCCAGATAGGCTTAAACTTCAGCATGACATGGATTGATTCCTTTTTAAGTCCTCATTTCCTCTGAAAAGATATTGGGAAAACCAGAAGATGCTTAGTGCTTCAGGATGCTGGCATCAAAGTGCCCGGAGTAGAGGAGAGAGCGCACCTATGTGATTTTCACACTGATCCTCCTAGAAAAAAAAAGGACATTTAAAGCTGCGATGTTTGGTCTTCTCTTTGGAGCCCTGACATCAGATTTTTTTTTTTTTTTTCCTTAAAGAAAGGTGGAAAAGCAATAACAGGAATTGAGATTAAGATCCAGACTGTAAAAGCTCGGGGCAGGGGGCGGGGGATCAAAAGGCTTATGTGAAAGAAGAAATATCTAGCAGCAGCTTTAATCTCAGATGTCTCCCAAACAGCAAGCTTGCACACACAGGCCATCGAGGCGCAGGGGCGCTCGGTGCAGGTAAGCCGCAGACAGATGCTCTCAGGCTGCCCTGCATTATGATCTGCCAGGCATTCACCCCAGGTGTCCTTCTGCATCTGGTGTAGCTCTCAGCATGTGTAATTGTTTCGAGGGTGCTTTTCAAGAACGTTAAAAGTTCACGGACCGAAGAGCTATAAGATAGTCAACAAACCTAATGAGGCAGTCTTGGCAATGTTAGTAGGAACACATTCAGGAAGCCTTATGTGTTTATCAAAAGAAACGGGTACCTAAATATTGTTTTCGTTCCTTCTTTTTTTTAAGATTAATTAATTAGTTAACTAATTTATGTGAGACACAGAGAGAACCAGTGGGGTAAGGAACAGCAGGAGAGGGAGAAGCAGGCTCCGTGGGGAGCAGAGAGCCTGTTGAGGAGCTCATTCCCAGGACCTTGAGATCATGACCTGAGCTGAAGGCAGATGCTTAAACCACAGAGCCACCCAGACGTCCCTGTTTTCATTATTTCTAAATGGGTGGTATAGTGAGTTACCAGAATTGTCCAGATAGATAGATAGATAGATAGATAGATAGATAGATAGATATCACATCTTCTTTATCCATTCATTTGTTGATGGACATCTGGGCTCTTTCCATATTTTGGCTACTGTGGACATTGCTGCTATAAACACTGGGGTGCAGGTGCCCCTTCAGATCACTCCATTTGTATCTTTGGGATAAATACCCAGTAGTGCAATTGCTGGGTCGTAGGGTAGCTCTATTTTCAACTTTTTGAGGAACCTCCATACTTTTTTCCAGATATAAATGACTGTGACTACAATAGTACATTGAAAAACTGTTTTTCAGAATTTGAAAATTTTTAATCTGATCTAATAAATAAGAATTGCTCACTTCATTGTTCTTCAAGAATCCGCTCTTATTTCCAAGAAACAAGACTGTTGGTTATTGGAATATTATACACATCACTCTGAGAAATAACCTGGAAAATTCAACAGTTCCATAAGGGAGTGTTTTGGTTTTAAAAATACATCACAATAAAAATATTTGACAACTGTATCAGCCCTCAATATGGTGGCTTTTCCAATGAAATTGTTCCTATAATTTGGTGAGTACCAGAGGGTCACAGGAGGCACATCTTACCATTTCTTTGGCAAAGTTTCATCCAAAAGAAATAATAATAATTGGCATTATAATTTCACTTGAAAATTAATTTTCAAAAATCAGGCCCCTCCCTTTTTTTCATTTCTTATCCCTGTAATTTTGTTTTAATCAACATTCTCTCTGTTAGGATATAATGACATCAATATTTCTTAAGAAAGCATTATATCTAGAAGGGAAAATACCATTACGAATAAGTCCTTAAAATGGCACCAAGCTTAATGTTATGTCAATTATACATTAATTAAAAAAATTTTTTAAAGGATGGCACCAACCTAATGAAATCAAGTACTACCAAATGGAGACATTATTTGGATAATATACGATATTATTTAAGTGACATTATTTGTCTTACCTCAAAATATTATTACGGGAAAACCTAGGAGACTTAAAATTTTGCATAACAGCTGAAAGAGGCCAACTAGAAAGAATTAGCTTTGTAGCAAATATTCAAGGTCTATTATCAAGCAGGGTTATTTGAGAGGGTTTTATATCTCCTCACAGAAGAGTAGAATGTAATGCCTTACATCATAGCCCCTGCTCTTCAATTTGTCCGTGTTGGAAACATCATTTAAAAAAAAATAATAATAAAGCTTATGCAGCTTTTCCCCAAGTAAACTTGGTCAGTGCCACATTGATTTTGAGAGCACAGTATGTCAGTGAAAAGCTCCTATGGAAGCTTGTTGTTCTAAAGCAAACCTATGAAATTGATATGTCCCATATCCACATGATCTCAGGGTAGAAATGCAACACTTTTAATTGGCACCGATCCCTTTTACTTACTTCTTCAAGTTTCCTAACATGGAGCTATTTTATCTTTGCATTAGTGGTGACATAGGACCAAATAATATATTACTGTTGATGACATCATCATATAATGTGCCATATATAGTACCATTTTATCACAATGAGAGCAATCCTAGAGTCACAATTCCTAAAGTGAGCAGAGGATACAGGAGGGCAAAACTTTGAGCATTGACTTGGTTTAAACATTCCTTTTCAGAAGAGAGAAGTGGTTTTATCTCTGTGTCCTGTGATACCTAGATACACTTGCAAATGAACTGGTTTACTTTAAAATAAAAATTTAAATATGTAAGTGTAAAGTATAAAACAAGACACATTGCCATGTTCGGATGGGCCCATATTCTGACAAGTGGGAAGATTTCCCTGGTCCCACCACCTGTCGCTCTCGTGAGAGGGAGTCAAGCTCTTCACTTCAGTAAAGGCCTGTGTCTTTCTTCTCAATGACAGAGCCAGGAATAACTCTGGATTATTAGCAAACCCTACAGATAATCATCGCCTCATTATTTTTGCTGTTCGTGTTTATTCTTTGATTAAAGGTAAATTGCCAACAGATAATTTTTCAATAAGGCACAAACACTACAAAGAAAATTAGATCCAAAAGAAGGATTTAGTTTTTTAATTTTTTAAAGATTTTATTTATTTATGAGGGAGAGAGTGAGAGAGAGAGAGAGAGCACAAGCCGGGGGGGGGGGCGCGGAGGAAGAAGGAGCCTCCCGCTGAGCAGGGGGCCTGATGTGGGGCTCGAACCCAGGACTCTGGGATCATGACTTGAGCTGAGGTCTAACAGACAGAGCCACCCCACTGCCCCCAAAAGGAGGATTTAGTACACTGAAACACATGTAATACTTTTTTAATAGTTCAATTTATATTTATCTATCTTCTGATGCCTTCCACAGTCCCAGGTCACTGGAGGATAGAATGATTAAATGTCTATGATGCTACTAAGCCACACTTAGCAGTTATTTTTTTTTTAAGATTTTATTTATTTATTTGACAGACAGAGGTCACAAGTAGGCAGAGAGGCAGGCTTCCCGCTGAGCAGAGAGCCTGATGCGGGGCTCGATCCCAGGACCCTGAGACCCCGACCTGAGCCGCTCAGGTGCCCCTTGCCGGTTATTCTTTTATCTGCTCTCCCACGGTTAGATCTGGCTAGAATATCATCATGCAAAATTACATTTTGTTTTGAGTTACTGGGACTTTGAGCTAATAAATTAATTTTGAATCGCATTTTTCAAACAGCCTCAGTGAGGAGAATTTTGAGCAGCCCTTTATCAGGTAAATTAAACAACAGCTTGCATATGTAACCCAGTTATACATGTTCACCCATAAATAGGAAACATAACCTGCTTAGAATTAATTGACAACAAATAAACCACCCAACTGTAATTCCATATCCATTCTTTGAAATCGCTTCAAAAATTGGAAACGTTAAAAAGGCTCGGATGTAAATGATGGATAATTCCAAGCAATTTTAGCACTATCTCTTTATTTTTAAAAAATCACCTGACATAAACATGAATAAAACATCAACTACCAAGTGGTCAAGTCATCTATTTTGAGGTCAACAATCATGCAGTTGAATTTATCAGTCTGTGATCTGAATTATCCAACGACCATTAAAACTGAAATGATACCTGAGTCAATTTGTGGTCCTGGTCTTTATGAGCTGCCAGAAGGCATCAGGGTCACCGTCACTTGAGCCCAGCATTTTCCTTCCCCAGATTACCACTAAGAGTGCATTGTGGGTGCAGGTACCCATTTGTAATTTACTTTATAATTTTTGAAGTGTGGTAAACCGAACTTCTAGAGAGAAATTCTCAAGCAAGAAAAAAAATTTAAGTGGAATAATAATAAAAGTACATTTACCAGGGAGGATACAAATAATCAAACAAACAGAAATATATATATATATATATATTTATATTTTAATTCTTGATCACGTTCTTGCTCTCCTTCATTTGGCAAAACAGTTTTGATCAATTTAATAATCTAGTGTACAGAGCACTTACTATAGGCCAGCACATACTACAATATTTGACTTTATCTTCACCGCATCCATACGTGAGAGGAAACACTACTGTTTTACAAAACAGGAAGTCAAAGTGCAGAGAGGTCAGATTCGTTACTGCCGATGAGGACTGGAAGGCAGAACCAGTCCTGGAACCCAAACCCGTACAACAAAGGTGGTTGTGTGTTTTTCTACTGGGGCTGTCATAACAGACCTTGTCAGATGGGCGGGCTTAAACAACAGAGACTGATTTGTCGCCGTCCTGAGGGCTGGAAGTCAAATATCACGATGTCGGCGGGGTTGGCTGGTTTCTCCTGAGGCCTCTCTCCTTGGTTTGCAGTGGGACACATCTTACTATTTATTTATAGAGAGAACAAGCATGAGCATGGTGGGGGGTGGGGGTAGGGAGGGGCAGAGGGAGAGAGAGAAAGAATCTTAGGCAGCTTCCATGCCCAGTGTGGAGCCCAGTGTGGAGCCCAGTGTGCAAATACATCTCATGACCCTGAGGTCAGGACTAAGCCGAAATCAAGAGGCGGATGTTTGACCGACTAAGCCACCCGGGCACCCCACAGATGGTACCTTTTGTCCTTCCATGGCCTGTTCTCTGTGCCTGCACATCCCTGCTGTCTATTCTTATAAAAATACCGATCATGTTGGCTCAAGTCCTCACCTTTATGACCTCATTTCCCCTCAATTGCTCTTCTAAAGGCTCTATCTCCAAATACAGTCACTGAGGGAAAGGGTTTCAGCATGTGCAATTGGAGGTTTGGAGGGGAGGGGGTAAAATTCGGTTCATGCGGTGCTCTCTCCACCCTGCCCAAGCTCCGACACCCAGCACTGCACCGGGAGCTTCAGATGCACAAAACAGGGCCTCTGTCATCCCAAAGATCAATATCTAAGAGCACCAGAGCAGAGTGCATGTGAGTAACAATGCATACAAAATGCTGGGACTGACCTGGCCTTCAGCAGTTTCACACAGTTCTCAGGGGGCCGGGGTTGTATTAATGTCCTGCAGCAGTCCCTTCTAACATTTGGGATGTTTAGATAGACTCGGAAAGCAGGTATTTATGCTGAGGACTATACTTACCTAACAGACTTACTGGATTAATATCATGGCTTAGCGTGACATCTTCTTCCAATTGTCCGAAAAGTTGGTATTGACACTAACATGGGTTAGGGAGGTTTTGCAGGAGATGTGTATCTGTGGCAAAACTGAGTGATAAGCTCTCTCAATTGTCTTACAATATAACCTGTTAAATTGTCCATGCCACGCTATTCATTATCAAAGGCCCTTACTGGTTTCTATTAGTTGAGTCTACAAGGCTGAGCTGGAGAGGTTTACTGCTTGGGTACACCTTAGACAGCTTTCTTCCTTATAAAGATCCTTTACCCCCCTTTTTCCTAGTTTTTTACTTAAGAAATGTAATCGCATTTATAATTGCAAATTATCTCTGTCCCAATAAAATATACACATCTCCTTAAAAGTAACTTAATAATTTTGCAACACAGGGAATGTCTTTCTCAAGGACCTGGGAACCCTCTCTCTGATATGGAAACATCTCAAGGACATGGGACCTCTGTCTCCAACCTCCGTGGGAGGGTAGGAGACTAACTTCTGTGGGTGTCTTGGCCCAAGTTTTAAAAATGCCTCCTGTTTCAAGAAAGCATATTTTTCTTCAGGAAGGTCAATTAGAAACAGATGGCCCGTGATTGATCCCACCTCAGTCTTGAAAATTCCCCAAATTATTGAGTTAAATCTCTTTCCCCTATTGCTATAGGGAAATAGCCTCCTTTGTCTGCATAACTTTATCTGGTGCAACTTTTACTTGGTAAGGCAACAAGCTGCTCATGGCCTGAGAGCCACTTAGTGGAATTTTCCCTCCAGTTCAACAACCTAGGAGTCTAGATGCCAAGAGGGATGACTCTACAATGTGCCACTTTGGGCACTAGAAGAATTCTACAGTAGCATGAGATAAAAATAATTATTTCTACTACTTTCCATCACTGCCTGAAACACAGTAAGTTCTTACCGATATTGGTTTTTGTCATTATTGTTGACTCTCACATTTTCTTGTAAATCATCTCAACAGTAAAAATAATTAAGGAAGCTTGTTGTGGGAATGGGAAGGGGACAGCAGGAGTCTGGTAAAGGCAATCAATCAATCTAATGAGAAAGAATATATGGAGAATTAATATATGACATAGCAGGGGATGTTTGGACACATACTGGTAGATAATTTATAGGGACCTCCCCTCTCCCCATTTCCCTCTTTAACCATAAGAAGAACCTTTGTATTTCTAGAAACCAAACTATTCAAGTTTGTTGTGCAACATCATCCAAGTGCCATCATTGGAAAATTAGAAAAGTAAACCATTCGTTGTACTACTTTACACAAGGAGTTTGACATCTGTTATCTGATGTTCCCCTCACAAGAACCCAGGGAAGCTCGCACACAAAGAAACTGTAGCTTACAGGTCACAGGCTCTTTCTAAGACAGAGTTAAGTTTCAAATGACTGCATGTTCAGCCCCAGAGTTCCCACTGGGGCATGGCGCTATGTTGCCTGCTTCCTCCCCGCTCCCTCCCCGCTCCTTCCATCCCCGGGAATCTTTTCATATTAGTTCTCATTGGTTCTAACAGCAGTGCTGTGAAACAGACATTATCAGCTCCAGTGCTAGACAAATAAAGATCAGAGAAGCTGCATAATTTCCCCAAAATCACAAATGTCAAAAACTGAAGGTGCATTCATCAGATTCAAATCCAGGTTTGAGACAGAACTTAAAAGGTTTGTCATGATTGGACACAACAACAAAATGAACCTGAGCCCTGGGCAGGCCAATCTGAACATAAAGTTCTCAGTCATGCATTCAAAAGATATCAAATTACAGGGCACATGGGTGGCTCAGCTGATTAAGCGTTAAGCATCTGCCTTTGGCTCAGGTCACGATCCCATCGGCCTCTCTACTCAGCAGCGAGCCTGATTCTCCCTCTCCCTCTGCCTGCCACTCTGCCTGCCTGTGCTTCTCTCTCTGTGTCAGATAAATAAATACAATCTTAAAGAAATAAGAGATAGAAAATTATATAGAGAAAAACATAGCTGAAACTTATTATTTCCCTATCATATGATTTGTTTTAAACTATAATCAATACAGTCATGCCAAGAAAAAAGAGAAAGTAAACATTGTAAAGAGATATTTTCTATATTGTTTCCCCTTTTAGTGATAATTCATTTTCCTCTGGAATAATTGAATCTTCGTTGTTCAGAAAAAGAGATCTTGCCTCATCAGTTGAAATGTCATAATTCAAATTAGGAAATTTACTTTAAAAAACAAAAAACAAAATTTTAATGTAGTTAGAGCCCATTAGCTGCATAAAGAACAAAATATGTAATGTTGGAAACACACATGTGTAAAGATGAGTTATTTTTGTGTCCAAAATGACATGAAATGACCAAATGACCAAATGACAGCATAGAAAGACTGAACACATTATACTCAGACAAGAATGAGAAACACAATGAAGAGATGACTGAAATCTCAAGGTTTCAACTCATTATTTCCATCAATAGACTACTACCATGTAATATTGCTTTTTCTTCTTCTTTTTTTTTTGTTTTAGTAGTCCCTTTGATCCTTTGTCCCCCATCCAGCTATCAGAGCATTTCTGATGGTTTGCCCAACCTCAAATACAGATAGTGAAATTCCCAAAGATGCTGTTTCCTCCCTTCACACTTTGTACTTCATCTCCTCTGACTCTTGTCTCTGCCATTCCAATGAAATCCTACATGTCTAGCCAAAGCCTGTGTGTAAGTCTTTGTCAATAGAGTATAAAACATCCAAAAATGTTTATGATTGGCCATGCCTCCTTAGAATCGTTTCTCTGTCTGTTTGGTAGGACACCATCTTCGGGTTTTCCTATTATCCCATTTACCTCTCTCTCAGGCATCTCTTCTAGCTCCTCCTCATGACCCCATGTGAAGGATACCTAACTTTATTCTCTCATCTGTCTGTATGCATTCCCTAGGTAACCTCCGTGAGCGCCCCTTTTACATGCCTGCCTCCAGATATGAGGATGCCTTTTATTCTAGTTCGCGATTTCTTCCAGAAGCTTCCAGCTTCCATATCTCACCATCTACCGCTTATGGCCTCCCAAGTATGTCCAATGGACAGCTTATTTTCAATTCACCTAAAACACATCCCTCGGTATGTCCACCCCATTGTGGATTGGCTTGGTCTATATCCACTGGAATTCTTTTCTAGTATACTGTGCTGAATTCTGAAGAATTCAGAACTAACTTCGTAGTTAGTTCCTTAAGGACCTCAAGAGGTCCTTACAGTCAGGTTTCCTGGTATAGCTTAAGGTCGGCCGGACGCACATACTAGCACAAGGCTTAGGTTGGGGATGGGCTACATGAAGCATCTACAGGCATGCGACCACATGGCTTTCTGTAGCAGGGTGGGAGCTTCCTCAGCAGGACAGAGACCGTGTGATTCTATGCTGGGCTTTTCCTATGAAGGTCAGCGTAACAGCTGATCTTTAAGCTCTTCTAAAGCTTTTGTCAGTTGCCAGATACCAATTCTGAAATCCCTCTTGGAGAAATGAGCCAGAATCCTTTCTGTTATCTGCAACTGAATCCTAACTCTGACAGTCTTGGAACACACTCTTCCAGTAGCCTTCGGCTTGGCCTCCTCAGCCTCTCGTGTGCCAAGGACCTAGCTCTGGGCATCACTCCTATATTTCTTTCCCATCCCACACCGATCAGTTGGTACTCCCTCAGAACTCCTGTACTGACACCATGCTCACATCTTCCCGCTTCCCCTCCCGCCGTGGTATACCCTGCCACTTTAGAGTGTGTGGGCCAACCACACTTTTAGAAACATAATTCATATTACATCATATCCCTGCTCATATGGTCCTATGTGTTCACACAGAATGAAATTGGATCTCCTTAAGCTCGGGTGTCATGTTCCAGAAGATGTGGCCCCACGTACTTCTCTGGCCTCACCCCTTACCACTGTGCCTTATTTTCTGTCCCTCACACACACTGAGCTTGGTCTTTGGACAAAAACTTTAGCTGCTGTGCCATCTACCTGAAACAGCTCTCAATCAGTTTGAGATGGTTTGCAATTTTGAATCATTTAGGTCTCTGCTCAAAAAGACTCCTGTAACTTTGTAATTTAAATGGAAACTCCTGTCTCTACTCCCTTACCATCTAATACCTTATTTTGCCTCATTTTTTTCATCTGTCACTAAAGGAAAGTTCATAGTTTTGTATTTGTTTATTTGTCTATTTCCTGCCTCTCCCCCATTAGGAACATCAACGCCACCAATAGCGTGAACTCCGTTTCTCGTGCTCAGCTCCTTGTTTTGAGCACGTAGAAAAATTCTCGATTCACAGAAAGCTTTCAACGACTAGATTAATGAGCAAATGAATGGGTGGTGATTTTCTGGAGTCCAAAAGAACATAACTAATTACTTCCAGAAATAAAAGTCACTCTTCTCCTAGTCGATAAGTAACCCCTAATATTCATAGTGAATAGTGAAAAGTTATGTTAGTTATTACGTATCTGACAATATGTAAAGGACACAATTGGAGGATGGTACATAAACTGTAGCAACAATGTGTGTGTGTGTGTGTGTGTGTGTGTGTGTGTGTGTGTGACAAAGGGAATCGCATGAGAATCAAGAGCTGTAGCATTTAGATGCCAGATGCTTCAAAGAACTTTTAAAACTCACTGCAACAAAGAAGGAACCAAGGTAGGGAGAGAAGGAGCCCATGCCATACTCTGGAAGCAAGATAAAATACATTTCATGTGCTTCCAATACAAGGGTTACACATGATGAAGGACAGGACAACCTCTCAACACTGAAAGTTGAAAGTGGATTTCTGACTCATGAACATCCCCTAAATACAGCATTGTGTGTATCACTGGCCTTATACAACACAATAGAATATGTTTCTTTGCGTGCATATTGACTGCTCTCAGCTGGTGTCACCTTCAAGTGATTTACACTAGCAACTTTTATAAGTGATTTCTTTAAAACGGAAATGTTCCCTGTGTAATTCCCACATCCAGCAGAATAGGTTGTGTTATACCATCCTTATCTCTTCCTTCTACTCTCTTTTATCTTTTGCTATTTTTCTTCATGATCATTGCTTTATTTTTCTTTCTGATTTAACTTTGTTGTGGTTTCAGGGGCTAGACTGAAAAACAATACAAACCATAGTCAATAAAATAGAAATAGAGATACGATTTTAAAATGCCATCATTCCATTTTTAATAATAATAAGGTATTCTGTGTATAATACCATTTGTAATTTTCAAAACACTTTTAACATGAACAATTTCATTTAAAGTCTCATTATTGCCTTCTCATAGAGTAAGCAAGACAGATATTATCATTCCTATCATTCGTCACCAAAAGACATAGTTTTCATTGTCTTGGAAAATAAGTCTTTGAGCGTATGTGAACCTGTCAATCTTTCATTTGCTCACACATGGGTATATATTTTTCTTTCAGCCTTTATTTCAAAATATCAAATTAAGTTAATCTTATTCTACCTGTTTCCCTAAGTGTGTGAAAAGAAAACAAAATAACTATTTCAGAATAAATCTTTCCTTTTTCAAAATGCATGGAGTATATTTTAAAGCATTATGAGGTTATTTGATATACAAAAAATGCAGTATTTATTGCATACAATTTGATGAATTCCAACATATGCACGCATCCATGGCACCATCACTGTAATCAAGAAATGTACAGACTAAACTTTCAGTGTAAAGATATTTTTAAACATTAGTAACAAACCCACTGGTCTAATAAGGATGTAAAAGGGTGTTGTTGAAAGAATAATGAATGAATAAAAGTCCAATATTTTGATATCCAGGTAACCTACCAAACTCAGTAATTGCACATCTCCATCCCAAGCTATCCAGTAGTTTTTCTCTCCTCCTAGTGCCAACTCCAATTAAAATATCATCTTGATTTCCATCCACTTGCCCAGTTTATATTCTCCTTGGTGCTCACATGTTCCTTTTTTCATTAGTTAGTTATTACTTAGTCAGCTAGCTGGCTAGTTAAGGAAAAGATAGTGTTCTGAAGAGTCACGTACAACCTTGGGTTTCTGAGGAAGCCCTAGGAAGTAATGTCAAGCAAAATTCACAGACACTTCACTCTCCTCATCTGCATGAGAGTTTCTTACAATAAAATTTGTTCGAAAGGCGGTTGTTCTAAGAGGTTCGTGTTAGGAGATATTTTTGTGCACTTGACCTATATGTGTATCGGGAGCCATACACCTTCCAAAGTAAAGTAGTTACATGGTGGCAGGTCAGGATGACACGACGACATCTCTGGTCTAGATTTGAAAGCTGCTTTCGCATTGAAATGCCCCTGCCCTCAATAGCCAAATGCTGCTCCTCCCTCCACTGTGCAATTTCCATATTTCAATTATGAGAAACTAGAAACGTTTCCACAAATTTCCATCTAGAGTTGTACTTTCAAAGTGTTCTTTCCTGGCCCAACGGTGAACCAACCCTGTAGCCTTCGGGGAACTCTTTTTAATCAGGTTTTTACCTCAGTGCTGTAGGGTAAATTAAATAGGATGGCCATTAATTAGGGTTGCAGCTATGTACATTCCCTTCGATGTCTCATCAGGACCTAAGTCTCCATGACAGGCTACAGCTAAAAAGAAGGGCTAGACTCTGCTGCTTCTTTTTTTTAACACACACAAACACAATCTTCATCTTCTGTATAATTATGAAGAAGCCTTCTTCATAGAGCTTTCTGTAGGCTGGAGAGGAATGGAATATTTTAGACTTCCTTATAGCTATAGTTAAGAAAAGACCCTCTGGGTACCTACTCTAACCTCTTTCCTGTGACTCAAGACTCCCATGTGCAAAGATTCAGAATCGTTTTATATTATTTCAGAAACAGTTCTTTAACACTGTTCCTGCTGCCCGTGATTTGGTGACAAAGAGATTTTTTTCGATTTTGTAACCTGAGTATGGACTCTACTATTCTTCTGACTTGATGCTTCCTAGAAGAGACCAAGAGGCTGATCCTAATTCACTTCTTGCCCAAGTTTCAACAGGCCTGTTGAAATCATGTGTTTTATATGGTTGGACTTGACTTTGTACTGGCTCTAGATCTATGCCTTCTGCTAGAAAAAAGGACCTGTTACATTTGTTGTACACCAGAAGCTAAATGTGTGAGCAGTATTTGGGCACATCTTCCAAAAAAGTTCTTTTGAGGATAGAAGAATGTTATAAATACAAAATCACATGATCCAGTTATACCCCTATTGAGACATTCCTCAAAATTTTACTACAAAATATGTCAAATTATGAAATTAAACAATAAGATTTTTTTCCTGATACTTCTGACTCTCTTCGTATAAGCCATAACTAAATGTACAAGGAACAACAAAATGTATAAAGTTAGAGTAACATGAAATAAGTGTTTCCTATGGTTTAGTGATACCCATAGTAATTATTTTTCAACTGAGTTTAAAAATTTTGGTGTGATTTTGGTAGCCATCAGTGAAAAAAGAGAAAATAAGCAGAGCCATGAGATTAGGTAGCCAAGCCTGTGTATGTGGTTGTGTATACCTATACTATCCTGTGATATAAGGGTTAAAATTAAGGCCTAATATTATGTGTGCTTTGACATCAGGGGAGAAAACTGGGAAAGCCTTCAATGGCCTGACCACACATTCCACTGTTCTCTCTGTTCCCATGGGTAAGGTCCTCAACCAACCCTCATGATGAAGACCAATCACAGTGCCTACTTACCATTAAGTAGTCGGTTCACTTCTGGGCCAGCCCAGACAATTAATCAAATAAGCTAATCATAGCACACCAGGGAGCACCTCACCTTCTTGTTACTAACAAGCTTGCTTCCCACAGCTCCTGATGGCTCACCTTGTGCCTGAGTAGAGTCTCTGTGTGACCTTACCTGCCATGTGATGCCTCCTCCTCCAGGCTATCAGTATATGTGACCAAAAATTGTTGTCAATCTCATCTGCTCATGTGTTCAGTCCTCCCCATATTCCTAGGGAAGATATCCTTCCTTAACCAAAAGAGTAAAGAAGAAGATACCAAAACATATGCATAGCTATATATCCTTGCAAATGTACAATTCACAAATTGTTCTTGCATATATAGTTTCCTCTTTTAACTAAAGATCAAAATTTAGGACTTCTTACTGATTTATGATGCCCTCCTTTGTTCTCAATTTGGATTGCATTGCTATAAGATTATTTTGTCCCTGAGAAAACTTTGATCACTTTTTAAGGAGCACTAGCATTTTCTCACACATGTAGTACAGCCAAATGGACAAAAGAATAATCTTAAAAATTGTTTCACAAAAGATTAAATACTAAGAGATTAAAAAGAACTGTTCTGTTCTAAAAATAATTGAGCATACATATAATCTCTGATAAACAGGTAATTTGCATTGAGCATTTTATAGAGCTTTTGTCTAAGCAATCCCTAGCAATAAAGTTGTCTCCTCCATTGCACTATGAACTTCATTCCTAATTCTGTGTAATATGAACTAATCTAGAGTTAAAATGCAAGTAGTCAGGCAGACAACACTGACTTGGAGTGTTTTGAAGTGTGCCAAAAAATCCCTCTCGTGCAAACATTTCTTCCTATGCTGACTTAGTGCCTGGAATCCCCACCTTGTGTCCAATCCTATTGAATGATTCATTCAGGAAAAAAAAAAAAACTGTGATAAAAGAAATATATTATCTGGTGCATTTTTTAAAATTTTATCTTTCAAAGCTAAAAGCATTCTCAGGACAGTGATTGAAGATAGAAGCATTTAATGTCAGTCGGGAAAAAAGAAATGAAAGGCACCTGACACTTCTGGCCAATTTGGGGATAACTTCTGCTCACCTTACAGTGAGGTCAAAATCAAGGACTAGTGATGTCACAAACGGGAGACCACCAAAGACAATTGTCACATTTTTTACCTAGGGTATATTTTACTTAAATTCTCCTGAGCTTTAAAAAAATTATTGGAAGTCAATTTTGTTTTAATACATGATAATAATCTCATTGAGTTATCACACTCAAATGAAATAATTTATGTAAGATACATAGTACAGAGCATCCTTCCTAATAAATCTTCAATAAATAGTAGCTATATTGTGGTTTTGAATATTTACTTGTGCTATTCTTAATTGTATGAAAACAAGGAGTTTTATTTTTCATTCTACAATTTAATCATCCTCATTATCTTTCTATCTCCCCCAGGTCATATATACTGTCTGTATACCATCCATCCTTACCTCTATCTATTTAGATTAAGTCTAACCTAGTAATCTTGTCCTTATCCAATAATTGTAGGTATGTAAATGCTAGATATCTTTAGGTATTTAATTTAGATTGTATAAATGTCCAGATCTTCACCCACCTCATACACCATGTACTCCCTTCTAATATGGTGTCTGGGTCAATGGGTAAGAGCTTATGTGATCTCATGGAAGGGCTCCTTGGTTCCACCTCTTTTAGTTCCTTAGTTCTACTCATTTCAGACTGGAATGAATGACCTTCCACTTCCTGTATTTTCACCCATATCCACACTCTGTAATCCAAACCTCCAGATTTATTTCTAAAGGGAAAACTTCACTGTTGAGAAGTTCCCTTCTGCCCCAAAAGTCTGGCTTTCAGAACTGTTCTCTTATTTAAAAGGCTAGTCAGCATCGAGACTTAGTGCCCATAAATAGCATCTCTGACCCCAGGGGAATGATTCTCCCATTCCCTGTGACTATGGCTTAGCCAGAGTGGAGGGCTGAATTAAAACACGATATGGAAAAATAAGACGAAAAGACAACAGACTAATACTTGTGTAATTTACCCCTATTGCAAATATTAGTGCTTATTAGAGATTAGTATGGTCACATATACTCCTAGAGAAAATATCTAGTTGCTGGATATGAAAGTGAAGATTCCATTTGAAAAGCTTCAAGTGACTATCCTTCAAACCAGCAATCAAGTGCATTCTCCAACCAAAAACAAAATAGAACTTTTTAAAAGTCTAGTTGTGTGAATGAATCATAAATTTCTCAGGCCAGATGGTATTAAGTTGATGCCTGCCAAATAGCCCCATCATTTACAGTACTACGGTAAATGAAATTAGCACTGGTTGGCACTTGGAATTATCAAGTGTTAAATTTGCTAGACATCCACAATCGTCCTTATGCTGGCGGCGTGAGTACAGCTGTTTTTACAGGTACTGTTTTAGGAATGTATTAACACGCTTCTCCGAGACCATGGTGATCTTCACAGGTATCTAGGCCCGTCTTTGGAGATATACACAAACAAGAAGTAAGGTACAGAGGGAGAACTTGGGGACCAGGTTTTCAACAACCTGAACTCTAAAGACAGCTATGGTAACTATGAGCAGTCTACTGAGATCAGTCACTTTAGCCTGTGGACTTTGATGCACCATCTGCACAATAAAAACATTTTCTGCCTCAGTGGTTCCTTTCAGCTTTAATCTTCTGTGATTCTGGAATTTTATTCAAAGGTTAATTTTGACTCAAGACCTGATCTACCTCTGAATGTTCTCCCACAGTTATTTCCAACATGGCTTTCCATTTGCCATATCAAGGGCTCTAGGCCAGTGTTCTTAGCCATTGGTAAGCAGATCAAGGCATCACTGATAATTTGATAAAAGCCTTAGATTCTTTCCCAGGAAGATCTTGCACACCATTTTATGGACTTACTATACACATGGAAAATTATGGCACCATGAAAATCAAGATAAAGCACCTCTGGTCTTCTTATATACATTGAATATTATTTAAAAGAATCTCCAGCTCCTACCCATTAGAAGCTATTATCATATTCACTAGACTTATAACATGTATTTAATATTTAATATTTGACATTTAATTATATATATACATATACATATATGTATGTATGTATGTTTGTGTATATATGTATATATATACATATATATATGTATATATATATATTTGTGTGTGTATATATATATATATATATATATCCATGTCTAACTGTGTCTAACTACAGACTCTCTCTCTTTCTTTCTCTCCCTCTGGGCCAGTTATCATTGTTAAAGATTAGTCAATGACTATATTCAACTTAACAACTTTTTTCACCCTTGTAATGGTAGATAACCCACTTTCTGTCTTTATATCCCTGAGCCCATTATAGGCATTCTACAAAGATGAACTCTAAACCTGTTATAAATCTGTGTGCTGGGTACTGTTTTACCCTGCAGACATACAGGAAGCTCAAGCGCCAAGATTTGGAATCACGTGTCCTGTCCCAGGTCACCCTGTCAGAGTGTGACAGTCAGGGCCAGAGTCCAGGCTCACTCTGACCCCATCTTCTTCTCTCCATCATCACGCTATGCATTTCTATTTAAATAAAAACAACCGTCTATTTAAATAAATAAGACCATATACTGCTTGCCATTCTCAACAGATATCTAGAAAGTGGGTTTGGGATAAGGGGCAGGCATCTACGGGATTTTAGACCTACCCACTAAATCTGATGCACAAAAGAGCTCAAATGAGTCCCTTCGATGTCTGAAGAAGAGACATAAGACAGTAGAGATCCAGTTGCACAATGTGTCCAACAGACCCAATGATACGTTGCTTTACTGAAGGTGAAGCTATCCTCCTCATTCAATTTCTGAGAACTTGGGAAGTATATAGTCTCCTCAGGAATCCTGATCTCCAGTTTCCTGCTTTCTTCCCTCTGTAATTCATAAAGGTCGGTGATAAGTGTGCATATGTGTGTGCGTTTGTAGTGGGGGCCAATGAGGAAAATGATATGGGGCTCCTACATGCACTGTTCCCCCATCCCCTTCCTTCTATCTGATGGGGAAAGTGTGTCTTGTTCCTGAGAGGATGAAAATGTCATTTTCTTATTATTAGGGGGATATGAAGTTAAATGAATCACCTCCTAGAGCTGTTTTCTCCTTTTAGGGGGATGATTCCTGGTGACTAGGACAGAATCTTTGCTTCAGGCAGAGAATCTTGTCAGTTATCCCACAACTACTGGTCTTCCCGACAACTTGTGTATCTTCCTAAACTGAATAATAGTAGTTCTTACTTGTAGGTAAGCATTGTTCTTTTATTGTTAGACTTAAGGTGGGAGTTGAAAAGTCATACATAATTTAAACATTATCTAAACCTTATATGTGACTTTATTATACCCGTAAAGTCAAATATTTATGTGCCTTGTGTAATTCTGATGCCCTTAATTTAGATCCCATCAATAGAGGAAATTATTCTTATTTTTACCTAAGAATTATATGGCTTTTTCTAGGTATCAGGTATTAATTTTCTTTTTTATAAATACTCCACTATTGTATCCCTCATCAATCTGAGAAGAAAATGCTGGTATCTGTCTACATTTTAATGAGGAGGAAACTGAGGCACAAGAAGGTTTACTAACATGCTCAGGTACACACAGCTAGTAAGTGGTAGAGCTGAAATTCAGCCTACAGGAAACCTGGCTCCATCAATTTGTGAACTAATCATGGAACCAAGCATATTGCAGCTGTGAGCGGCAGAATAATGCTACCCATAAAGATGTCCACATTCCAATCCCTAAAATTGTGAGAATGTCATGCTCCATGGCAAAGAGGAATTAAAGTTACAGATAGAATTAAGATGACTAGTCAGCTGACCTTGAAATGGGGGAGATTAACCTGGATTGAAAGGGTAGGCCAAATGAATCACAAAGATCCTTATAAGTGAAATTGTGACAATAGAGGCAGAAGTCAGAATAATGTGGGCCCATGAGACAAGAACGTGGGCAGCCTCTAAGAGCTGGAAAATTTGGGGAAAAAATGGATTCTCCCCTAAAGACTCCAGTAGGGATGCAGCCCAGCCATCCCATTCTAGATTTCTGACATCTGGAAATGTCAGAGAATAAGGTTGTCTCATTTTACACCGCTATATTTATAGTAATTTGTTATAGCAGCAAAAGGAAACTAATACAAAATGATCATTTATTCTAAATGACATTTGAGTTAAGAATGCAGCCCTCCTAGTTCAGAGTCACAATTTACTAGGTATGTGAACCTCAAGCATTACTTAATGATTCCCTCTGGGATCATGTAGAAGATTAAAATAGAATAAAGATAAAAGTATGTAGATTCTTGTGTGATTGTTAGAAGAGCATATGCAAAGCGTCCTCTCCAGGGTGCTGAAATGGTGTGTCTACACTAAGAGCGGTAGTGATGTTGTGAATGTTAGCGTGGGAGGCAGGATTGGATCAGAGATGTGTATTGTGTAGTTGTGAGTATTGCTGTTTTGAGACAAAGGCTCTGGATTTGACTTCACATCCAACTCTTTCACCCACCAACCATGATTTAGGCAAATTTATTCAAGCATTAGAACTTTCAGAAATTCCAAGCTTATAGAGTTTTGTGGAGGTATATGCATGAACATAAGTAGAATGCCTGGAATCTAATAGGCACCCACAAACGGTCCTGTGCGCTATTACCACTCGCTCGTTGCCCCATGTTGCAATTAACTGTAGACACCATTCTGAAAGTTCCAGCAACTGTCCATCCTCTTTTTAGTAATGGAATCATTTTGGAATATTCCACTGTTGCCCAGACCCAGTGTGGCTCTTACGAGTGGGTTCTATGTTATGTGTTTTCGGTAATACTAAGTATCTAGTCATACTCAAAATCCAAATAATATGTAGTGATTCTGCCAAAAACAGAGTTATCTAAGACTAAATCAATAGCTGGGGAAATCATAGCCGCAATAAAGCACTGGAATTTGAGGTTGCCCTGAAAAGTGACAGCCATTGTAGGCCCACTGCCTATCTATCAATAGCTCAGCTCATTAATACAGTCAGCCAATATCGATTTCAGGGAGAGTGATTATATGCTAAATTGACAACTGCATAACTGATTTTTCTGGGGCAGAAGAAAAGAAGAGCGAAAACCACCTACCCATCAACAACTGTAGCACTTTGCTGACTGCTTTTCTGATGAACCCTGCGTCCTTGCTGCGAGTTTCACCTTGCTTGGGCTAGTAACTTACAACAGAAAAGGAAAAGAAATGTGACTTCAGGAAAATATCCAACCTAATATGTCCCTGAATGATTTACTTTCCTTATACTTTGATGCTGTTTTTTTTATTTTCATATTTTACAATAACAAGCAAATTCAATGTAAAGAATTCTAATCATTATATTTGCTAACGTCTCAAGTTCTTAAGTTTCTTCGGATGCCGGTGAATCCACTAAATGACTCATCTGTCAATTGCATGTAGAATTGTAACAAATTTTTGTGCTCAGAATATTCAATTATAAAATGTTCATTTCAGTTATAGCACCTAGTAAACATGCCATCGGGGACCTGGAAAAATATCTTTGGATGGGAATAAAGTGTGTCTCTGTGATCATTATCACCTGAAGACATGAATTAGAAGTAAATAGTACTGATACACAAATGGCATAATATTACTTCCCTATGAGACTGAGTTATTTTAGACTTTTTGAGAATGAACCAAGTCCGGAATATTTTTGCTGAAATATCTGGTGTTTTTTTTTTTTTATTGTAGTTTTATCTCTCAATAGTAGCAGATCATACTTTTAAAATAAGCTCATAATAATAAATGTTTTTATGTGTGTAAGTATGAAATCTGTATCTGCTCAGACCCCAACACATCCGACTTATGTTTTTTAGTTTCTTCCTTCCTTTACAAAAAAAATGTAAATATTCCAAAGCTTCAGAAAAACTGAGTGTTCAAAAAAAAAAAAAAAAAGTATGTGATTAATAGCTAGGCCAGTCAAACACTAATGGTAAGTTCTGAAAGACTGATACTAAAATAATGATGTCATGGTATTAGTCAGGATATGCACGATAAATAGACAGGGCACCCAAGATAAACTGGAGTGAGTCACCAACGCAATTTTTATGGAAATGAGTGGTAAGCAATATACTTGAGTTTACATCGCTTGTGTTCAATAATCTATCTTTATATTGTAAAACCACTTACATTTTCAGCTGAAGTTCCTATCCTAATATTGCATTCCCTTACGTGTCTTCTTTTTTTTTGAATTTTGGAAGAAAAAATGTCCTGAAAACGTGCTATCCAAATGATTTATGGTCATTATAAAGAAATTTCAAGAAATACAAAATAGTAAAAAAGGACACAAAAACATCTCAAATCTCCTCACACAGAACATTTGGTGACCTTTTGTCAAATATGATCCATACTTCAAAAAAGGTAAAAGGAAAGACGGCCTGAAGGATAGTCGGATGGGAAGCTAACGAAACTGATAGATTAGATTGATTAGCCAGAAGTGGTACCATACATAAAATTAATAAAGGTCATCTTAATGAAACGCATTTTTATTTAAATTAAATGACTTTATCAAGCCAGTTTATAAAAGACATTAGAGTAAAAATGAGAAGAGTTGCTGAATTTTATCCAAAGGCTTCATTATCTTGAGAATTCTGAAATCTTGGGGCCCCTGGGTGGCTCAGTGGGTTGGGCCTTTGCTTTTGCTTTGGATCATGGTCTCGGTCGGGGTCCTGGGATCAAGCCCTGCCTTGGGTTCTCTGCTCATCGGGGAGCCTGCTTCCTCCTCTCTCTCTGCTTGCCTCTCTGCCTACTTGTGATCTCTCTCTGTCAAATGAATAAATTTTTAAAAAAATCTTAAGAATTCTGAAATCTTATATTTATCTACATTTAAGAAAAACAATCAGAAAAGTCCTTATGAAGGTTTGGTTGCAATGCTTTTATTTTTAAATATGCAAAATTTAAATTATACTTTATGTATTATACTTAAATGCTATGAATGATAACAGAATTAGCCCACTAATTTCCCTTCCTATCTCTTGAATACATTGATTATACATTTACCTTTTGAGTGCATATGGCCTTTATATTGTATTATGTGGCCCTGATTCTTATGATTATTTAATTTTAGTTATCTACGTAGAACAATTCAATAATCCTTACCAGTTCTTTTCCATAGTTTCTGCACTCTTGAATTATTTTTCTTTTATTGACCTTTGTAAATCAACATTTGTATCAATTCCACATGGTCTAGTAGATTTTTTTTTTCAATTTTCATCTGTTTCTTCTAAGATATATGTATGGCTTTTGATTCATTGAATGGTCTATCATATGTGTAAATACAGATTTTTTTGGCTTGGAATTAAAATTCTCAGATATCACTCTTTCCCTCCGGAAGTTTCACAGTGTTATTCCTTTCTCCTGGAATTGTATGCTGCTGTAGAAAGCATCAACCATTCATTCACTCAGTAGTGAATATCGAGTTGATATCAAGTGCCTCCTATAGACTAGACACTAATCCAGGAACAGGAGTGACAATGAGTCAAAATCTCTACCCTCACAGAGATCACTTCCTAGTAGAGAAAGACAAAATAGATGGATAGGAATAATGCCAGTTTGGATAAAAAATGTAAGGCATCTGTTCCTGTCCTCTGGCCTCTCACACTGCACTTGGCCAAGGTTCTTACCTTGGCTAGAGGAGCAAAGAGAGGAACCGAAGATGAGCTCCATGGCCAGAAAATCAGGCAATCTTCTCTGAGGGAAGAAAAGGAGCAGATCCGTTCCCACATCCTCTTTATTCTCCCAGACCTCCTCCCTCTAAGCAAGCAAAATTTGGCCACCGAAGCAGATTGGACAAGTCACTGTTTCTGTCCTACAAGTGACAGACAGTGATAGGACCCAGAAGCCTCCCTCTCCACAATGAAGTTGAGGCCTACAAATGCTGTCAGGTGGCAACAGACTCCAGCTAAGACCCAGACACAGTCAATAATACGTGTTGAAGGTGTTGAGAAAGTTGCTGCCCCAGTGGGAATATAAAATGGTACAGTGACTTTGGAAAATGGTTTGGACGTTTATTAAAATGATGGACTTGGACTTACCATATATGACTTTGCAATTTCACTTCTAGGTATATGCCCTAGAAAAAACAAAAATATACTCCACACAGTGATCTGTACACAAATGTTCATGAAAGCATTACCCCTCCTAGTCAAGAAGAGAAATGACCCAAAGTCTATCAATGGACATACAGATCAACGAAAGAACAGATGCATACTGCAATTTAGATGAACCTTGAAAATGTTACGCTGAGTGAAAGAAGCCGGTCTCAAAAAAAAAAAAGAAAGAAAGAAAGAAGCCGGTCACAAAACACTACACAGGACATGATTCTATTTGTACGAACATTTACTCTCTCACTTGAACCCAAATCTACACCTCAATAATTGTATGTAGAAGCTGTTTGTTTTTTTGTTTGTTTTTCCTGAAACAACTATTTTTTTGTTTGTTTTTTCTATAGATCTCCTTGTCATGGCCACTTTCAGGTCCTTAATATCACGTGGTTGGTATTGGTTCGCCCTCCTGCCGCCCTCCTGTCTAATATCTTACCCCTGATTAGTCTCTTCCTCCTCAAATTCGGTATAATTAATTAATACACATACAAGCAAAAATAGTCATGTAAACTTCTAATTTAATTAGTTTCTCCCTACGCCAAGTTTTCTTGGGAGGGGGATATTAGGAGATGGGTGGCTTTTCCTTTCCCCCAAGATGACTGAAACAGTTCAAGAAAAAGCCTAGTCGTGACCCTATTACTGGACTATTGGGGGCAACACAGCCATTTAGCACAACTGGCATTTCCAGAATATTCCCTAGGTGTTATAGCTGACATCTGTCTAGCAATATGGGATTGAAAGCAAGAATATCAGCTGCCCATTCACATTCTGCAGGGACAAGACAGACAGCAGCTAGGAAAGCCATTGACTTTTTTTTTTCTTTGACTGAAAAAGGACATGGTATTGGGACCATAATAGCTCTTTTTCCTTCCTTTTTGGTTTGTACTAAGTCAAGTGCTTTCCTAGACTTGAGAATATTATCTCATTTGATCCTCACAACATACTAATTAGGTAACAAACATGGTAACTATTTTAGAGATGACTTAATTGAAATACAGATGAAGTAAAGCACTGAGTACAAGCACCAAGAAACCAGTAGAGCTGAGATTTAAAGACGACAAGCCAGTTCCAAGGAACTTTGTTGTAACTTCCCTGCCCTGCCTGCCCACCATGGTGAGCACAAGGATATAGTTTCTAGACTTTTCCAAGGAAGGAATTCTTCTCAAAGTAAACCAAAAGATGCAGAGATCGTAAGATGTAGTGACCTGAAAAAGTCTCACTGAGACTCTGGGAATGCTAATTTTCTAATAAATCACTGGTGTCCTAGAGTTGGGCTTTCCAGTACTCTCTTGATTCCTACATTTGTATTTCTGGGATCTGCTAATAAGCAGTAGATTTATAGAAGTTAGAAACCATGATTATGCATAGACTCTGATAAATCGAAGTGCTTTTGGTGGTTTTGTGATGTCATTGTACTTATGGATTGATGATGAAGCAGGTCATAGTGGCAGACAGTCAACTGGCAACAGTCCCATAGACAGATAATAGGAAATCCCATTTCTACCCTTCTGAAAACTTGTTTGTGATCACTCTGCACACAAACAGAAGTCTGAAAGTTACTGACGCTCAAAAACACATCTTGGGACAAGCTGCTATCTCCCAAGTCATGCTCACTTCCACTTCCTCTTCGCAATATGAGAAGCCAAGAGTGAAGGTCCTGCACGGACCACAGAAGCGTTCACAAGGAATGCTACAGTGGGCTAGCTTCCAGACCTGTCACTGCAAACACCTCGCGGACGGAGACGAGGATTCTTGTTCAGGTGTCAAGACTGGACGTCGTTTTGCCATTTCAGTCACGAGTCTGTACAATTGAGTTGGGCTCTGAGCAGTTCCTTTATCCCAGGTCTGTCCACTGACACGCCTGGCTACAACCAACCAAGTCAAGTTATAGGAGAAACTTGGCTGGACCCTTTCACCCCACTGGTGCTTTGCTCCTCACCTCCCTGTCATGTCTACCTGAACTTGCCTCCAGACTTGTGTTCCTGTCTTTGGGCATTGAGTCAATTGCTTCTATGGGGCTGAGTAATTTTCACATTTTCCCTCTGATTTAGAGGAAAGGGAAGAGAGGAAACAGGTCCATTCAAAGGACTTAGTGCAGCAGATATTAGTAATGTAAGTTAGTAACATGATGTATTTGGACCAAATGAATTACCGTTCCTGTGTATGGTAAAATTATTATTTTTTTTTGTTTAGACCCTGAATAAGGCTTGTCTGCTCTTTGTTTGCATGCTTAGTTAAGGAAATCTTCCTTGTTCTTTGACATCACACAAAATCCAAACTGGAGGTTAAAAATAATTGAAGGAGGGGCACCTGGGTGGCTCAGTCAGTTAAGCATCTGCCTTCAGCTCAGGTCATGATCCCAGGGTCCTGGGATCCACTGCCCTGTCAGGTTCCCCGCTCAGTGGGGAGTCTGCTTCTCCCTCTCCCTCTGCTGCTCCCCTTGCTTCTGCTCTCTCACTTGTGCTCGTGCTCTCTCTCTCTCTTAAGGAAAATAATGAAAGGACATCAGCATTAGATATAGAATTTCTGTGACTTCTGTGAATCCCTGTGGCCATTGGTGTCTCCCCTAGAGGTCTATTGTATTTGGATTAATTTAACCATATTGTGAAAATGCCTTATAAATTGTTATTTATGAAAATCTGGTAGCATTGAAATTATTATATTATAGTCTGAAGTACGCAAATTTTCTGAGCTGACAGCATCAGTCTTGTATTACAAAATAATTAATCAGACCACAAATATGATTTGTATAGTTGTAATTAAAAGACAAAAAGAGAAATAAGATTTTTTTCCTTTTGAAGTAGTATTCCATGTAAATTCTTTAATGGTAAGGAAATAAACAATTTATATTTCTACATTCTGGAAATGTAAATTTTTATTTTTATTATTTTTAGATTTTATTTACTTATTTGACAGACAGAGATCACAAGCAGGCAAAGAGAGAGGCAGAGAGAGAGGAGGAAGCAGGCTCCCCACCGAGCAGAGAGCCTGATGCAGGGCTCGATCCCAGGACCCTGAGATCATGACCTGAGCCTAAGACAGAGGCTTAACCCACTGAGCCACCCAGGCACCCCTTGGAAACGTAAATTTTTAAAATATTGATTAGTAATTTGAATCTCACATATCTACAGAAAATGTACAAGTTCTACACAAAATATTGTCCAGAAATTGATCTAAATATTCCTCATGTTACACAAAATCATATCAATCTTTTGGAATAATGTCAAATTTATGCTGATTTACAAGTACTACAGAGGAGTTTATTAGATTTTATAAATGGCACTTACAGGAGTTATACACTGTTCTTAAAGAATAGTACATATTTTCTTTTGCAATAAAAGCAAAATTCACTTTTGGCTTAAAAAATAAAACCTCATAACAGAATTTAAATTAGGATAGTGCATGTGTTCCCCACACATTTCATTCTGGGTATGATTTTTAACTTAAATCCTAAACATGAAATCATGTGGCTGATTTTTTGAAATATGTAATATTACACTGTATGCTAACTACTTAGTAATAAAGGCTGACAGTATTCCTATGAGAAAAATCTAATTATATTGGGTTGATTGCCACAGAAATTGCTCTACAAGTTAAATCACTTTATTGATAATGTTATGTAAATTACCACAAAGAAAGTAGCAATCAAAGGGCTACTTTCATTGTTACATCAAGGTGTGTGAACAAAAGAGCTTATAATTGTCCTGCCTAATAAACTTAAAAGAAAGTTAGTGATACTTTTTTGTGAATTTTACACTTGACAAGAACTATAAAATACTGTATAAAATCCAATCAATTCTGTTAATTAAATAAAAAAGAAAGAATTAAACAAAGTTAAATTATTCTTTGAATGAATTTGCTCCTTTACTTGTAAGTCACTTTTTATAAAACCAAAATGGGCAAACCTTTTTATATATAGACTTTGTCTTCATGTGCCATTACTTCAGTACTTTAGTTGTTGAATGTGACATTCAGTGGAGTGGTTTCAATATATATTTCAACCAATATACGCTTCTTTAAAAAAGAATTATCTTATATTACCTAAGATCTAAAACTGATTAGAGGCTTAGTAGTAATAACCTACAACAGTAACTAGATGCTCACAGGAAGGTGTTTATTTGTGCAATATTTACAACATGATAAAAGTATTCTAAATTTCTAATTAATGTATAGGAAGAATGAAGTAGCCTATAACCCATAAACTAACTTAAGACTTAATATGTGATAAAGTTTATACCTATCATAATGAATTACCATGAAGAAAGTGAGAACGCCTGAACATTGGTGATTCCTATTTCCTCTCTGATAATCATTCTAATTCTCAGCCTTTCCTGAGTCAAAATCAAGGAGGGAGGGAGGGTAGGTCTAGCAAATTCTCCCTTTGGAAAATGTCTAGCATTATCAGTTAGCACCAGGACTCTTCTGACAATAAGGATAACTCTGTATGATAGAGAGGGACCAATGAGAGTTCTGAGTTCAACACCTCTTCTGAATGGGGTGTCCCAAAGGTTGTATACCAGAAATGGCTAGAACAAGGGTTAAGCACTCCAAGGCAATGGAGACCATTAAGTAGCCTGAGCCCACCTCAGCTGGTATGATGGACCTTGGGACTAAGCCAGAGCAAAACTGAATTTCAGACTGAAAGAAGGTAGGACATTATTACTTTTTCAGATCAATCATTATGTTTGATTCATTGTATATTTTTAATAGTTCTAGTCAGAAAACATGGAATGGAATTCTAGACCTATTCATTCAACAGCTTATACAAATAAATCTACACCTCTCCTATTTTGTGCCCACAAATCGAAATCATCGGTTTTTTTGAGCTCTTACAATGCAAAGTCTTGAGGCTTGAAATGGCAAGAGGGTAAGTTATACAACATTACAGAATTAAGAAAGGCTTTAATTCAGAAATGGCAAGATCAAGTGTTAGGCACTTAGAAACTGCAAACCATTAACGGCCCAAGCCAACATCTAAAACAGCCAAAAGTTAGTAGGAAACACGGAGTTTCCTTTTCAGTCTTCTTTAATGAAAGTTTAATTGCTATCTTTTGGTGCATCTAACATCTGCCTGCAAAAAATAAAAATATAAAGATGTGCCATTTTTGAAAAATATCTTTTTGGGTGACTCAGAGATCACTTGTTGCCAATTTGAGGGAGAGATTTTCCAAACAAAACTAACAAAAATAAAACTGTCTTACTTGAATACTTGAGGACTAAAACTCCTGACCAATCTACACCATTTTTATTAATTTTTAAGAGAAGCTTCTTAATTTTGTTTACATTGTTCTTGTATATTCTATAGCTCTGGACCAGTGTATAATGGCATGTGCCCACCATTATAGTATCATACAGAGTAGTTTAACTGCCCTAAAAACCTCTGTGCCCCGTCTATTTATCCCTTACCTCCCTATTTATCCCTTACCACCCCTGGCAACCACTGATCTTTTTACTGTCTCCATACTTTTGCCTTTTCCAGAATGCTGTATAGTTGAAGTCATACAGTATGGAGACTTTCCAGAGTGGTTTCTTTCACTCAGTGATTTGCATTTAAGGTTCCCCTTCGTCTTTCCGTGGCTCAGTAACTCATAGCCTTTCAGCGTGGAATAACATTCCATGGTCTGGATCTACCAAAGCATATTTATCCGTTCACCCACCGAAGGACCATTTGGTTGCTTCCAGGTCTTGGCAATTATGAGTAAACATCTGTGTGCAGGTACTTGTATGGACATAAGTTATCAGCTTCTTTGGTTAAACACCAAGGAGTGTAAACACCAGATCATATGAAAAGATTATGTTTCGTTTTGTGAGAAACTGCCAAACTGTCTTCCAAAGTAGCTGCACCATTTTGCACTCCCCATCAGCCTGCTAGCCATGTTCTTGTTGCTCCACTGTCTCAACAGCATTTGGTGTCATCGGCGTTCTGAGTATCCTGGCCATTCCCACAGGTGTCCAGTGGCGTCTAATTGTTCCTTTATTTTGCACGCCCCTGAGGATGTGTGATGTTGGCATCTTTTCACACGCTTCTTTGCCATCTGTTAAATCTTCTTTCATGAGGTATCAACGTCTTTTTCCCACTTCCTAATCAAGGTGTCTTATCATTGAGTTTTAAGAGTTATTTGTATATTGTGGAGCATGGTTCTTTACAAAATGTATCTTTTGCAAATATTTTCTCCTGGTCTGTAGCTTGTCTCCTGCAGCACAGACATTTTTAGTTTTAAAGACATCCATACTATCAATGATTTCTTTTATAGATCACGTAGTTGGTGTTATATCTAAAAGCCATCACCAAGCACTAGGATCTATATGTAAGTGATGAACCACTACATTCTCCTCCTGACACCAAAACAAACAAACAAATAAATAATATACCTGTAGGTATGTGTGTGTGTATATACATAAAATAAATTTTATTTGAAAAAATAATAAAAAAATAAAAAGTCGTCACCAAATCCAATGACATTTTATTTTTAAAGAACCAGCATTTGGTTATACTCATCAATTCATAATTATTATTAATTTTTGATTTTTTATATAACAATATTTTCTTTCCTCTAGCTTTTAAATTAAACCTTTATTTTAAATACTTTTATCTAGTAAAAGTATTTCTTAAATAACAAAATACTTGAAATCACATTTCATAGGCATCATACAATGCGTTCTCATTTTGATAATTTCTAACCTTTTTGTAACATTCTTTTGATCTTTAATTCAAAAATGGTTAAAAATTTGGTTGTTACTATTATTGTTAATTTTTAATTTTATTTCACTGTGGTTATAGAATGTGGCTTTAAAGATCTCTTTTTTGGAAGTTTCTTTGTGGCTAAGTACATTTTGTACCTAAGTTAATTTTATGCTCAGACCATCAGACCTGATAATTCGACTTACAGGAATGTGATATTTTTCTGAGAAATTAAGAGATTTGTGTACAAGTAATTTTATCACCACTTATAAAAAAGAAAAAAATACAATCGATCATATTGTCATAGTATCCATAAATATAGCAAATTTTTGTGCAGCTATTAGGAAGCCATACTTGAGAGTCAGGAATCTGGGGATATGGGAATTCCCAAGGATTGGGAATAGTTAATGGAAAAGTACATAAAGCAATATACTCTTCAAATACAGAAAATGATTTATCTTTGTATTGTGTGTTGGGCATTGTATGTCTTACCTCACTGATTTGGTTATGGGAAAACATCTTAAGCCAATAAATATTTCACAAATTACATAGTGTGAGTCCCATTCACTGAGCCACAGAAACCAAGATACCAAACTTAACTCACTCAGCCAATGTCTCCTGGCAGAGACACATGTCCATAGTAGGTGCCTTTTACCCAAAGGGTACAAAAAAGTGGCGGAGGAGGAGGCTTTGCAGGAAGGACCCTGCTCTGAGTGGCATTTTCAAAGGTGCTTTAGCTCACAGCTACGAGCTGTGGTTTTTAATGCACCTCTGTTGGGAAATGATCAGGCACAAAGAGCAAATGCCAGAATTTTATTAAAGGATTATTGCGGGTTTTTTTAGGCATGCAAACAAAAGAGGAGTTTGTATATGATTTCTACATTTCCCAGAATATTATGGCCATGTCCTTGAGGATGAAACTGAGGACATGGCAGGGAGTTTCAGTATCAAAACAAAACAAAAATTCTCAAAAGAGATTCTGTTAAAGTTAAACTTAACCTAAGTAGAAATCCGTCAAGTGGATCAGAGACTGCTCTTCCAAGTTTGAAATACATTAACTTATGTTTCATTTCTTTTTCTGTTACATTATATAAGCTTCTTGTTATTGGTTACTTGCTATTGGTTACATATAAATGTGCATATTATCTATAAGTAATAGGTTTAACCTTATAACATTGAATTTTGTAGGTCAGAAAAGGGTCAAATACCAGCAATGTCACATCATGAGTACAGAAGCCCTATCCAACACAAGACAGATCCTATGTATGCAGGCAGCATCCCAGGAAAGGAGCTTCCCTCCAGCCACTGGACTGGAAATTGACCAGAAATTGACAAGAGCCCAATGCTTAAACAATCATGATCACCACCAAGACTGGACCCAGCTCACAACCATGTTTTATCTTTGGAGATGAACACCAAGCCCACACAACAGCACTATTCTAACCGGGTCTCTAAAAGTAGCATGGAAGAAGCTGGTGCTCCCACAGCTCTTACACCTGAATCGACCAGGTCAGGACCAGAGCGAGGTTTCCGTCACTCTGCAGTGCTATTGCATCCCATGTCTGCTCACACAGGGAGAGGGACTCTTGCTTCTCTACTCCTGAAGCTTAAAGTCCCCACAGACCAAGGATTGGGGTCCTTCTTCCAGAACCTAACATCCAGTCTGTTAGGCCTCTGGGTGGTCCTAGAATAAATGGGTGCCTGGAGGCAGAGCATACGCTCTTGCTCAGATCTATCAGGTTAGGTCCTGCCTCGGCAGGTCAGCACATGCAGTAGGCCCTTTGTGTACATTCGTGCATATGCTTGGCCCTGACTTAACTTCACCTAATGCCCAACATGGACAAGGAACTATACCAAGAGTGACATGGGATTTGGGAGGTGTTGGGGGTGGTACCAAATATATTGTCCACTTTCTGCCTCCAGGATGCTTATTGTCCATTTTCAGAAAAAAAAAATCACATTAAAATTGAAAAATAGTGAAGACCTTAAGGGATGCCAGAGAGAAGAATAAGATCACAATTTGAAAGCTACAGAAAAATGTGTTTCATGGATGATGGAAAGAAGTCGCTGTGGCCTAGAGGTGACAAGAACGGTTTCGACAAGGAGAAATTCAGCCTTGCTGGGGCTTTCCAAATGAAGAAAATCATATGAAAAGAGGCAAAAGGATGAGAAAGAAGATGTATATATTCAAAGCACAGTGACTAAAGATTTTGTTTGGAGTGTGTGGTGCACGAGGAAGAATGGAGATCAGTTTGAGGAGAACGTTAGAGCGAGTCCACAGTAACTTGTACCAACATCTGCTCTGACGAATGGCTTGTCTGCTGGAACTTGTGCCTTGAAATCACAAAGGAAGAGGACACTGCTGAGGAGGGACCTGTGGGGCTCTGAGGATTCTACCCATACATCTTCTCAAAAAACTCATTATTTGCTCCCCAAATCAGCTGAGGCACAGAGGTCTACTCTTTTCAGAAACAAATGCCAAAAGCACAGATGTCTTTCCTTCCTTGGAGACTGGCATAAGCTAACATGGTTGGGCCATCATTCCTTCAATTTCTCTAGCATTATTTTTCCTGATTAATGACTTGTCAGGGAAAAGAAAAGTGGAGACAATTAGGGCAATTAGTACAGAAGGAAGAGTTCTTAAACTGAAAAAAAAAAAATGAGATTCTGGGAGCCTCCTTAGGACATGCAATAAACTAAAGGCAAAAGAATCTCCCACAAGAGATAAACTTAACAACCCAAAAGTCACATATAATAAAAGAGGACTTTGAAATTATTCTAGTCTTTATATCTTGTTCATTTTACCCAAGTCAACCTATTTTTTACATTTGTTCCATGAATCTAGAGGAAACAAAATTTTGTGGTTTGGTTCTCTTGCATTATAAATCCCCTGCAATTTATTTAATTAAAGATTTTATTTCATATTAGCAAGTTTTTATTGATTTTTAGATGTCTTCATTTGACAGTTACTGAAAGTTAATAGCCGAGCCATTTGGGGATGGCTCCTCTGCACTGAGTTGTTCCACATGAGGGATTCTCAGCATTGGCTTTGCATCAAAATCCACAGAGCTCTTAAAAGTCTCAAAGCCCAGTCCAGGACCCAAATCAGAGCCTTTGAGAGACAGAACTAGGCAGCAGGATTTTTGAAAGCTCTCCACACCCAATACACAGCCAAGACAGAAAGCCACTGTTCCACACCAATTTTTCTCAATCTATATTGGCTGAACTTCTTACATCTGAAATACACTCTACATTATCCCTTGGCACCAGGGCACAATATTGACACTTCAGAAGATATTTATGTAAATAAGCAACACATATGCCATCAGTTTGCTATGACACTACATAGAAATGACCCCAGGGGCACCTGGGTGGCTCAGTGGGTTAAAGCCTCTGCCTTCGGCTCAAGTCATGGTCTCAGGGTCCTGGGATTGAGCCCCGCATTGGGCTCTCTGCTCAACAGGGAGCCTGCTTCTCCCTCTCTCTCTGCCTGCCTCTCTGCCTACTTGTGATCTCTGTCAAATAAATGAATAAAATCTTTAAAAAAAAAAAAAGAAATAACCCCAAACTCAGACTAACAGACCCCTGCTTTGCTGAAAATGCATCAAAATTCATTGATGTTTAATACCAGATTCTTTTACTATGATATCTTCTGTAAAGAAGAGATGACTTCTATGATACGGTGTCAGATTAATGTTAAAATACACATTGTGAACTAAGGCCTGGTTCTGTAGACAGAAGGCTAAGTTGGTGAGCTTTTTTTTTTTTTTTTGGTGGAGACTTTACTTAATTTTTAAATTTTATCAATAATATTTTATTGATTTCGTTTATTTTATTTTTTCAGTGTTCCAAGATTCACTGTTTATGTATCCACCCAGTGCTCCATGCAATCTGTGCCCTCCTTAATACCCACCACCAGGCTCACCCATCCCCTACTCTCCTCCTTTCCAAAACTCTTAGTTTGTTTCTCAGAGTCCACAGTCTCTCATGGTTCGTCTGCCCCTCCAATTCCTCCCAACTCACTTTTCCTTTCTTTCTCCTAATGTCCTCCATGTTATTCCTTATGATCCACAAGTAAGTGAAACCATATGATAATTGACTTTCTCTGCTTGACTTATTTCACTCAGCACAATTTCACCCAGTCCCGTCCATGTTGATACAAAAGTTGGGTATTCATCCTTTCTGATGGAGGCATAATACTCCATTGTATAATGGACCACATCTTCTTTATCCATTTGTCTGGTGAAGGGCATCTTGGTTCTTTCCACAGTTTGGTGACTGTGGCCATTGCTGCTATGAACATTGGGGTACATACAGCCCTTCTTTTCACTACATCTGTGTCTTTGGGGTAAATACGCAGTAGTGCAATTGGAGGATCATAGGGAAGCTCTATTTTTAATTTCTTAAGGAATCTGCACACTGTTCAAAGTGTGCTGCACCAAATTGCATTCCTACCAACAGTGTAAGAGGGTTCCCCTTTCTCCACATCCTCTCCAACACTTGATATTTACTGTCTTGTTAATTTTGACCATTCTAACTGGTGTAAGGTGGTATCTCATTGTGGTTTTCAAGAACATTCTGTCTCCAAAGCACCAAAGTAAGCAACCACAAATTTCCCCTTAAAGTAATAAATCTATGGAAACATTTGAGACAGTCAAAAGTAAAAAGAATAGGGCCTAACTTATTCAGTTTTGTAGTGTACATATCAGTTATGTTTGTAACTGCAAAGTAAATTATGATATAATTATTTCACTTTTAAATTTATAACAAATAACATTTATAAATATAAAATTATATGTTTATAAAGCAAAACAAAAGAAAGTATTTAAAAGAAATATGTCTTTCTTCTAATAAGCAAATATGGGAGGCAGCAAAGCCTAGAGGATGAGCACCCGCTATGGAAGTAGTGGGTGAAATCCATACTCCATACTCCAGTGAAAATCCATACTCATCCATCCACTCAACAGTTACTCAGTGTCTCTGTGCCTTGTTCTTCTTATCCATGCTATGAAAATAATAATAGTATCTGCCTCACAAGTGTATTCCATGTGTTAAATATAATATATGCAAAATTCTTGAAATAGCACATAGTAATTGCATGGCACCCAAACAATATTACTTAGTATTATTGCCATAAAACCTGATGTTCTTTGGGGAGGGACATTATTTGTAGTTAATATCTAATAATTTCAATTTTCTATTGTTAAAAGGCCACTGATTTATTTTGCAAATGTAGTTCATGCATTTTCTTCAATAAAAAAGACATATTTTGTCATGAAATTAGAAACATTAAGACAATGAACCTTATCTAGATTATTACTCCAAGAAGAGTCAGCATGTCCCAGTGGCTCCGCTTATGTGAATAAGTCAGACGGCCTCAGCTAGAATTCCGATAGTGGTAGAACACTTAGCTTCTGTCAGCTACGCATCTGTCACCTGTAAGACTGCATTAATTAGAACTCTTACTCCATCATGTCATAAGGATTAAATAAGATACTACAGGTAAAACACTGCGGATTCTATCTGTGTGTATTAAACTCTCAATGAAAAATAAATGTTTTTATTATTACCAGCATCCTGAATAACAGAGGAGTCAATATGTCAGTCTGGGTTGTTTTATTTTATGCTGTTTAGCAATAGATTAAAAGTGTTAGCCCGCATACTGTTTAAGAATGACCCTATATATATATGCAGCAATCCACAAATGCACACACCATCAGTGGAAATCACTCTTACATGAGTTAGAATAATCAAGAATCTCACATCAAACTGCTTATACAAGAAAGGAATGTGTTATTTCATAAATAGAAGTCTCTGGGTAGGGACTGCTGTGTGACATCATCAAGGAGCCAAGTTTTTCCCACTTCTTGGCTCAGCGCTCCCCTAGAGGTGATTAGGTGCATTGCAGGCAGATACACCAACATCCAGAGGCTAAGAAGTCCTTCTCCCAGCATTTGTTACTTAGAAGGCCATTCCCAGGAGCCTTCATTTCACATTCCTTGAGAGGAACTAGGACCCTTCTATATTTCTGAACCTATCACTAAACAAGAAAGAAAAGGGCCTTGCTAGTAATGGATTAGAAAAATGGCAAATAAACTCTAGAACTAGAAAGAAACCCTTGTCCCCTGAGTTGCATAAGAGGAGTGACCACCATGCAGAAAGACAGCTCTGTTTCCAAGAAGATGGGCAGATGTAGTTAGGGTCTGAAGGAGACTTTTGTTATACTCCCAAGACGAGATAGTTCCTTTAAGAATTGACGCAGTTCAGCATACACAGTAGGTGCTTAATAGTAATTTTTGTTCCTGAAGATGCTAAGAAAATACTGGCTGGTGGTCATAACAGAAAGAAGAGAGAAACAACCCAGGATGAAGAGCCTTGTTCAACGTCATATGAGACTAAAGTAGAACTGAAGAGACTAACTGAAAACCTGACTCGCGCTGTCGTCTAACTCGGGATTTTTAAGGCATCTAGTTTATGAGACATTTCGCTTCTAAATGTCTTATGTTAAACCATGCATAAAATGATATTCATGAGACATATTTTTTTCATGAATAATCATTTCATGAAATTGTTTGCACATTTTACAGAGAACAAAATAGTCAAGACTTACAAGCGAATGAGATGGCTTTCACTGGTGTTGACCCGGCAGCTGCCAAGCATTAGCCGGTCCTATGGAAATATCCTCCAGAAAGAAACTGCCTATTACATTGACCTGAGTGTGCTCTTTGCCTGCAAAGTCCTGGGGAGAGCCAGCTGCTAACAGAACGACAGCATTTCCCAGTGAGTGACAAGCAATAAAATTTGTCTCTCTGAAGATGAACAACATGGCCACGAAGTTCAGCTTCAACCCCAACTTGACACCAAAGTCAGCCAACAGGACCAACAGAGGTGCCTAAATTTGCATCTACTACAATGTTTACATTCTTTTTAAACAAGTTAAGATACAAAAATCAACCTCCAAAAGACTAAGAGTCTTTTTTTAATCTATGAATATTTATAGCAGCTTTATTCATAATTGCAAAAAGCTGGAAACAGCCCTCATGGCCTTCAACAAGTAAATGATGAGCAAACAGTCCCACAGAAGGAAACATTACACAACAATAGAGAAGAACAACTGATTGAAAACCAACATGCATGAATCTTTTTTTTCCCCCCTAAACGATGTGGGTGTATATGTAGGTGTATTTATTTTTTTATTATTTTTTTAAAATTTTTATTAAACATATAAGATATTTTCATCCCCAGGGGTACAGGTCTGTGAATCACCAGGTTTACACATTTCACAGCACTCAGCCTAGCAAGGGTCTTTTTAAATGTGATTTATAAATAGGGTTCCTACACAGGAACATGGAGTACATGCTGATTCCATGCCAGGAATAAGGTTTGAGTCATAAAAAAGGATTCTAATAATTTTAAGGGCTAAAATATTTGTTCTGTACATGTTAGCACAATTTGAGGCACAATACATTTTTTCCTATGTCTTTACAAAATAGGGCTCTGAGGTGCTTTAAATGTGCCAATGACATCATGGAGCGTGTCTGTGAGGCACACACACTGTCTATAAATGAGTTTTAATTTCTGTAATAAGATTTTGAGATTTTTAAAAAATGCAGTCTTGGGAATCTATGGGGTTGTTTCAAAAAAAGTTCATCAGATCCCCTGATTTCAATATTATAAAGAGCTAAGTAAGCACCAGGCATTATTCTTGGTACTTTATATATACTAACATTTAATCCAATAACAGTTATGACGTGAGTGTTATTAGTATACCTATTTTATCTATAAAGAGAATGAAAAAGGAGAAGTTTAATACCTTTCATAGGAAAGTATCAAAGTCTGGGTTTGACCTCAGGTAACCCAGCTGAGTTCATGCTTAACATCATGTCCAAATCTATTAGCTTTCCCTGATAAAATTCTTTAAATAATGGGGCACCTGGGTGGCTCAGTCAGTTAAACGTCTGCTTGCAGCTCAGGTCATGATCGTGGGGTCCTGGGATTTGAGTGCTGCATCTGGATCCCTGCTCGGACAGGAGTCTGCCCCCGTTTGTGCTCTCTCTCGCTGGCTCTTTCTCTCTCTCTCAAATAAATTTTTAAAAATTGTTTAAATAACACGCAGCTTCTAATGGCTAGACTAATAATCACCTTTCTGTTTGGGCATATAATAACATGAAAAGGACCATGGCATTGATTTGTTATTGGACAGGCTGACAGTCCATTTCTAAAAACCAATGAACAATGCACTGTGTAATTAGTAGGAGAAGAAAGATGCTAGAGTGCTCTTCGGGATGGGAAGTTAATCATCCACATAAATTATTTTTTCTTCTATTTGATAGGTAATTAGGATATATTTAGTATGATTATGGTATCAATTTTCTTTGTAACATATAATTAATACCCTAGTGTTCTGCATTTCTTAAATCTTTTTCTTTGTATAAAACAAATAAAGCTTTATTTATAACCAAAAGGCTTCGAGTAGCAAGCACAAGCAATAGGAAAAAAAAGAAGGTATAGATACTAGCTTGTGATTCACTGAGTCTGGGGAGGAGAACTAGACTTTACCTTTTTTTTTTTTTTCAAAATGTTTTATTTATTTATTTGTTAGAGAGAGAGAGAGTGAGCACAGGCAGACAGAGAGGCAGGCAGAGGCAGAGGGAGAAGCAGGCTCCCTGCCGAGCAAGGAGCCCGATGTGGGACTCAATCCCAGGACGCTGGGATCATGACCTGAGCCGAAGGCAGCCGCTTAACCAACTGAGCCACCCAGGCATCCCTAGACTTTACCTTTTAACAAGAACCCAGATGGTGTCCATACTGCTGGTCTGGGAATCAGCTGGGAATCCCAGCCCCCTGGGTAACACCCAGACACATGGATCTCAATGGCCTCATGAGCTGTAGGGTTATTTCTCACTCGTGTAAGTTCAGCGCATATCAGGAGGTGTCTTCTTCATACTGGAGCTGCTTTCCCAGGAACATGGCTTCTAGGGTCCCTGGGGCACGAATCCAAATGGTCCTGTGAGCGAGCGGATTTTAAATCCAGGGCTGGGGAGCTCATTTCTGTTCCCACCCTCCCATTCACACCTCACTGACCAGACCAGCCAGGGCCCCGTCTCACTACAGAAATCCTCCTTTAGCCATGGGTCTTGGAGCACCCCCAGGGGAGGCCTGAAACCCAGATAACACTAAGCCCTCTATCTACTATGTTTTTTTCCTATACCTACATACATACCAATGATAAAGCTTACTCTATAAATTAGGAACAGGAAGAGATTAACCACAGTAAGTAATCAGAACAATTATAATCACCTGTAATAAAAGTTCTGTGGATGTAGACCCTCTCAGTCTCTTAAACAACTTGTCGTGCACTCATCCTCCTTCTTGGGATGATGTGAGGTGATGAGATGCAGTGACATGATTGATGGATGTAGGCAATGAGGCACCTTCCGATGCTACACCAGGAGGATTATTTCTTTCCAGACCGCGTGGGCCGGAATGATGATGTTATCACTCAGTGATAACTGGTCAGGTCAGCCTTATGTTTGGCAGAGCCTATTAAAAGCTGCACATTGCAAAGCTTTATGGTCTTCCCTTTAAAGAGCACAGCATCTTCTGTGTAACAGGTGTTCAATAAAAGTCTTCTGGTTGAATACATGATATATCCTCTACACGTCATCAAGTCATAAAGTCCAAAAAGGCATTTTAATAATGGCCCATAGATACCATATGTAAATGTAGGACAGCTAACTTTTTTTTTTTTACATTTGCAACCCACGGTTGAGCAGTTTTCATGTATAATCTCATTTAATCCTTATAACATCTGTGCAAAGTAAGTTCTTATTCTTATGGCTAAGATCTGCCCGGACCAAAAATCTCTCTTCTAAGTAAGATGTGCATGAAATGTCATGCCAAAGAGTTATGGTTTCTAGAATTAATAAACAAATTAATATACATTCTGTCAAGGTCTCAGCTTGCTAACGAGTTAGTACCTTGTGTATGTTGATACACTACAAGTTCCTATTTATTTAACTTCTCCACCAGAAGCTGTTGCTTACGCCAGCCCTGAACATCCCAGAGAGGCTGCTGTCTCTTCTCCCACACATAGTAGAAAATTCTTTTTTATGAAATAGCTTACTCAGAACAAAGCATTTAAAAATCCTACATGATGGGTGCATAGCTTAATTTTTAATAAATTGAGCACACAGTGACAAATATGTCAGAGAGCACTAGTTATTGCCAGCAGTAACTAAGAAATTTGTACTTAGTGACTCCCAGTAGTAACATTAGAAAAGCGTAGACACTTACAGCAAACTTCTGGTAGCATTTCTTACATTCCTCTTGGTTTTCTACACCGTGACATCTTCTGATACTCCTCCTTCCATTTCTGCACACACACACACACACACACGTCTGTGGGCAGAGATGTAACTATAATTAGAATATAGACATTTATATTTTCAACATCAGAAATTCAGAAAAGAGTCGCCTCATTTTCTCACCTACATCACTTGTAATCAATGTAGAATCTATGCAATCATTAGGAAATTATGCACATATCTTGGTTTGAAAATTAGAACATTTATTATCAAAAGATATTAAGGGTGTAGCAACTATATCTGCTGACAGCATAAAGCATATTTTGGTCTTTTTATTATAGCTATTCTACATGATTAGATCTAATAATATCCTTATATATTTCTCTGATAATGCAGTTATGTGGTCAAGGGAACTCACCACTGGATATATCCACATGCAACAGAATTTTATTAGTTTATTAGTTTAGTTCTGCATCTCATTTTATTTAGAAGAAAGTTTGCAGAATTGTGGGTATAACTAGACAAGGGTTTTGTGGTTCTCAAATTTCAGAGGCATGCTCTATTAACTTATTTACCAGGTTAATTTAGATTCTAGGACTCTAATATGATCCCTGCTATGATCATTGTTCCCATCCATTATTATTCCAAGAAAATAAAGTAAGTAGTAGTGATAATGGTCTTGAGACCAATGCTATGAAATGAAAAGAGACTCTTGGGTTTTATTTCTTTAGAAAGAACAAAGTATAAAAATATTTTTTCCAAATTCCTTATTGGGTTTCACAAAGCAGAAATAACTGGATGATTGGAAATCAGATATCCAAGCCCAGTTCACCCAAGATACAGTCAGAAAAATGCACACACATACTCTTTCTACAGCATGTTGTTTCTTTGATTTTTTCCAACTGAAAGGAGCTGACTCTCAGGCCACACTAGACACCTGACTCTCTTAGAAACCAAAGGAACAGGAGGAGGAAGGTCACTAACAAAGAGAACTGGTCCAATTTTTGGCATTGCAGCTAGAAGATAAATTACATTGTGGGCTTGGGATCTTCACTCTCCCAATACATAGGAGATATGATATGATTTCTCACAGGATATAATCTTAAGAAATGCTATATATCAAATTAAATCTTAAGAATTAATCTACTTTGGGTTGCCTGAGTGGCTCAGGGGGTTAAGCCTCTGCCTTCAGCTCAGGTCATGGTCTCAGGGTCCTGGGATTAAGCTCTGTATCGGGCTCTCTGCTCAGCAGGGAGCCTGCCTTCCACCTCTTTCTCTACCTGCCTCTCTGCCTACTTCTGATCTCTGTCTGTCAAATAAATAAATACAATCTTAAAAAAAAGAGAATTAGTCTATTTTGAGAACATACCACATTTCAGATTTTGAAAACAGACAAACAACCTAGTTACTTGAAATTGGTTTCTGTGGATTTCCAAACATCAAGCACAATTTAAATTTCATTATTGTAAAATACCATTTCCAATCATTTTACTCTTAGACATGCAGAAGGTATATATTGGTGACAGCTTCCTTGGATTTGTACTCTATTTCTTGCAATTCCTTGGAGGTGATTTTGGATATATTATTAAAGAATACCATGCCTCAGTATTGTGACTTGACAAATGAATGTATGGACAGAATTGTGTTCCCTTAATATTCATATGTTGACGTCCTAATCCCCAGGACCTCTGAATATGATTGTTTATAGAGACAGAGCCATTAAATGGAAATTAAAGTTAAGTCAGTCAACATGGGTAGGCTGTAATCCAATACGACTGGTGTCCTTAGAAGAAAGAGAGAAAGATGGAGTGTGGTGGGAAAAGATATATTTCACAGAATTTGACTCACTTAAATGAGGGGCCTTGTAAATTTGGAGACTGGAAATTCAGGTGAAAGTTGATCTTGAGTCTTGCAACCTGGCAGGAAACTCGGGCAGAATTTCTAGTTTGCAGTCTCGAGGCAGAACTGCTTCTTCAGGAAACTTCGATCTTTGCTCTTATGGCCTTCCACTGATTGAATGGGGTTTACCCACATAACTGAAGCATCTGCTTTACTTCCAACTAAGTGCTTGGAAATGTCAGTACCTTCAGGACATCTAAGCCTGTGTTTAACCAAGCAACTGGGTCCCCTAGCCTAACCAGGAAGACATAAAGTCAGCTGTCACACAGGGAAATGGAAAAACATATCAACCATGGGTCCTTCTCTCATTTAATCTCTCATCAGGATAATGAACTAGAAGAATAGCAAACAGAATGCCACCATCCTATCCCCAAGACAGCTGACTCTGACTCCACAGTTTATAGATCACTAAGTAAAATCAGTTAACTTGATTTTAAAAATTGAAGCCATTCCCAGGGCTCTTGGGGGGTACAGTTGGTTGAGCATCCAACTCATTTTCAGCTGGAGTCATGATCTTGGGATGCTGAGATCGAGCCCCATGTGGGGCTCTGCACTCAGCACAGAGTCTGCTTGAAATTCTCTCTCCCTCTTCCACTGCTCCTCCCACTTCTGCGCTCTCTCTCATTTAAATAAATAAATAAATAAATAAATAAATAAATAATAAATCTTTGAAAAAAATTGAAGCTACTCCTAGGCCGATAGATTTGAGCAGATCATTCAGACTCAGCTTAAACCGATATTGTGATCCTGGGACTGTCTAAATTATGAGATTATCTAACAAAAAAGTGACATCCTGTGTTGAAAAATTCTTTGTATTAGAGCACCTGGGTGGCTCAGTCAGTTCAGCGGTTGCCTTCAGCCTGGGCATGATCCCAGGGTCCTGGGATCGAGCCCCACACTGGGCTCCCTGCCCAGTGGAGAGCCTTCTTCTCCCTCTCCCTCTACCTGCCTCTCTGTCTGCTTGTGTTCTCTATCTCTCTGTTAAAGGAATAAATAAAATCTGTAAAAAAAAAAAAAATGTTGGGGCGCCTGGGTGGCTCAGTGGTTTAAGCCTCTGCCTTTGGCTCAGGTCATGATCTCAGGGTCCTGGGATCGAGCCCTGCACTGGGCTCTCTGCTCAGCGGGGAGCCTGCTTCCCCCTCTCTCTCTGCCTGCTGCTCTGCCTGCTTGTCATCTCTCTCTCTGTCAAATAAATAAATAAAATCTTAAAAAAAATTATTTGTATTATGCAAGTGTTCTCTTGGACTTAACAACTCCTTTTATAATAACCCATGTTGCCAGCAAAATCTATGTGCTCAGCTCCAGTTGTCAGGAAGACAACAAGGCATGTTATTGGATGATACCAAACAAGATCAGGGTAGACTCACTGTTCTAGTGACAAGATAAATGGCCTTGAGAAGTGGTTACCCAACTCAAGTGAAAACCTGTGTGCCTGAGAACGTCTCCTGGTTTCTCGAGTTAATAGAATAGGCTGTGTAATGACATATGGATGCAGACCCATCATTCTTGAGCATGGTTTGGTGCATTTCTGGCCATGGCTTTGGTGTCTCTGTGTGAAATCATCATTAAAAACACAGAAAAAGATGGTTTAGAAAGTTAATTTTACTCTTTTATGAGAGAAAAAATTGATCAAAAACTTTTTACTCTCTGCTTGAATGGCATAATTGTAGCCTTTTTATTACCTAATTTAAGAAAAATTCTTTACTCTTGAGTTCTGTTTTATACATCAGTGATTTTTGATGTCTGGTAAATGATTAATATGGATACAGTTGGGGACATTTTGTTTCCTTTCTTTTAGATAAGAGGCACACGGATTTGACTTGTGTATTTTAATCATTGAAAAACATTCAAGATACTAATTGCAAATGCCTTTATTTTTCTCAATAAAATTTAAATATAAAAGTAGTACTTATAAGGATTTATCTTTAATTATCATTTCCCCCTCCTCAAGAAGCCAAACAGCTAGTAATTCATCAGTGATTGTAACTCAGTGTGTAGTCTGAAATGTGCAAAAGCCACAGAAAGGAGAAATCTATCTTGCAAAGTCTCAAAAAGGAGACACTCTGTGTGCTGTGTCTTGCAGAGTAAGTAAGAGATTTACTACTATGTTTAATATCCAAAGGACAACAGATTCTTTTTCAAAAAATAAAATGACTCTAGATTGAGAAAGAACAAATTAAGGTTAGAAAATACATGTTAATTCTAACTACACAAATTCTGACATGTCTCTTTCTAGGCACTGTTTGAGATTATAATTGATCATGATTATCACATCATCATCATCCAAAACACAAATATTTATCTTAATGACCTCAAAATAGATACTACAACTCTCAGTCATGCAAAATCAAAGATATGCGGGTAGCAATGTCTGGAGTGTTTTGTTTTTTAAAAAATGCAATCTGGGGCACCTGGGTGGCACAGTCAGTTAAGCGCCTGGCTCTTGATTCTGCTCAGGTCATGATCTCAGGGTCAGAAGACTGAACTTCATTCACATTTGTGCCCAACTCAGAGTCAGTTTGAGATTTCTCTTTCTTTCCCCCTCTGCCCCTTCTGCTCATGTGCTCTCTCTCTCAAATAAATCAATAAATCTTTAAATTTAAAATTTAAAAATGCAACCTACTTCACATCCAAATAATAGGTACTTGTATAACAATAATTGAGGGACTATTCACAGATGGCAAATAACTTCATTCCACTTAATGCAACACATAGTCCACGATAAAATAATGTGTTACCCATTAGTTACATGCATGTCTCTGTGATTACTTGAAGGACTGAATTTGAAGACAAAATATTAACAAATTATATATACAGCACACCTCATTTGGTAGGTGGCATTTCAGGTATTTACTGCTGACGGAAGTTAAAATGATATATGCTGGTAATCAATTTGTAACTGTGTAATTTTCATTTTTCTTGTGAAAAGTAAATGAGTAGAAATTCTACCCTGTCCTCAACAGTTTGGGAAGGTTGATTGTGTATAGAATTGATTTGAGAAGATCTAGATGAGCAGAATATTAGTTGGAAACAGTTCTTCTGGCCACAGCAAGGAGAAAAAAAACCTGGTTTGCTGGGATTTGCCCAGTGTTAGCCAGACTGTCTCCTCCATGAGGAAAGTCCTCAGACCCAGCAGACCCCAAGGGCTAATTATCCCAAGATTAGGGTATAAAGCTGAGAGTCTGAGAGCAGTGTATGTCTGTGCCTCCTGCAAACAATCCCACAGATTCAGGGAAAACCATCTAACACTATTTAGTAGACACTCAAATTTCTAGGACATTATCACGGAAAACATATTCAAAATTGTATCCATCCAAACACCCATATAACCCCAAAGAACATATTAGAATAATAAACAAGAAATACTATTAAAATAAATAGTAGGTTAATACAGTGTTTTCATGGGTATTTTTAAAATAATCTTAACTAAGACTTTTATTAGGAATATCCGGCAGTAAACTGTTAATAAGGACATCTGTTGAGCATTTAGATGGTAACTAGGCACATAAAATTTTAATCGGCAGTTTCTTCAGTATTTAAGACTATATTGCCATCAACATATTTTTCATAAAGAAAGTCATGCACTACTGTCAGTTATATTTATTACACGAAGGAACATTTTAATATAATAATGCAGATGTTTTCATTCTATAAACCCCAATGGTACTTAAAGCTGGGATTTTATTACTTGTGCCGAGGGCCAAGCAAAGCTATAAACCTGCTGGATTCTAACTCCGCTACTGCTGTTGAGTTGTGCACATTTGAGTTGTAAATTACAATATAAAGTAATCTAATATGTATAAAAATGGTCGTCCTGGAAGCAGGATCCTGGATTCATAAGATTTCATAAGAAATCAAAAAAAGAATTTATCAACATCAACACTGTGCTCTGGGTTTATGAAATTCTCTTCCCCAAATAGAGAGCCATTCTAATAACTTAAGAAAAGGTCTGTCAATCAACACTACGCACACTCTCTTCTTCACATCTCCTTGATTCACAACTTATTTCCAGAACAATATTAGCCACCCTCTCACTTCCTAAGTTTTCTACTTAGACTGACCGAATGTTCCATGTTGGGTTATTATGGAGATATGAAAACTACTCAAAGGTGTCTCTCCGATGACAATTTGCAACACACATGGCATTTAGAAATAACAATTGCAAAATAACAGACTTTAAGGATAGAAAATTCTTCAGCTCTGAGCGAGAACAAAAGAACAAAACAGCTACAAAAACTACATGCACACTGAAACATGGAACTGTGCATGTGTAAGTACAGAATGGTGGTGATAAACTTGAGAATGGACAGGACCGTTTTCTCCACATTTTTTGCTAGCCCTCTATAATCACATCCGTGCTCTCCCCTAAGACATAAATAAATGAATGAATAAATTATCTTAGACACTGCACGTATCATGAACTTTAAAGCAGCATCAGCTTTTTCTTAGGATTCATGGCAATTGCAGGACAAAGTGTACAATTCCTGGAGTCTTTTGTTTAGGAAAACACATTCCCCTACATTACTAAAATGAACAAGAGCAGGAGCATGTGGCACATATCTTAATGTTACAGACCGCCTCCAATAATCCCTCATAAAATGTAGGTTTGTCATGATTTACACATTTGGAGGAAATCTACAAGTTTAGCTTTGTAAAATATTGTTTGTTTGAAAATACAAGGAGTTTGGCGTCAGTCAGTTCTTGGACTGAATCCCAGTTCTGCCAAGTATTGAATGGGTGAACCTGGGCAAGTTATCTAAGCTTCCCAATCTTCAGTTTCTCTACTTATAAAATAAAGATAATCATACCAAGCTAGCTGGACTGCTGTGAGGAAACATGAGCTGATTGTCATCAAGCAGCATAGCAACATAAATAGAACATAGAAGCATCTAAAAATTGGTAATATAGTGTTTCAGTGATTCATAATGATTATTTTCATCAGATTATTTTATTGTATGGAAAACACTGGAAGAGATGTTTACTAAAATTTTAACAAAGCTGTTTGTATGGATTATAGGTCACACATCTTGTGTTTATTAATTTTTTGGACAAAATCACAACAGGCAACCTTATTTGTAGAAATTGATCTAAAAATCAAGAAAAAATGAGAAGAGCTGAGTCTCTATTATGTTAGCACACAACATATACAAAAAAAAAATCAACATTTACCATGACATCATTTAATATGAATTTCTTATAAAAATGTATGATTTGTATCAGAAGATAAACTATTTTTTAAAAGTTTGAGATCCATATTTTGTGGTTTATATTTTTGGTTCTTTAAAATATACAGTCATGGGGCGCCTGGGTGGCTCAGTCAGTTAAGCATCTGCCTTTGGCTCAGGTCATGATCCCAGGGACCTGGGATTGAGACTAGTGTTGGGCTCCCTAATCAGCTAAGAGTCTGCTTCTCCCTATCCCTCTGCCCTTGTGCTCTCATTCTCTCAAATAAATAAATAAAATCTTGAATATATATGCACTCATGAATTTTTGGGTTTCCGGGGGCACCTGGGTACTTCAGTCGATTGAGCTTCCAACTCGTGATTTCAACTCAGGTCGTGATCTCAGGGTCCTGGGATCGAGCCCCACCTTGGGCTCTGCACTCGGTAGGGAGTCGTCTTGAGGATTCTCTCTCTCCCTCTCCCTCTGTCCTTCCCCTGCTTGCTCATTCCTTTTTTCTCTCTCTCTGTCTTGCTTTCTTTAAAATGGATAAATAGATATTTTTTTAAATGGCTCCCTGAAAAGAATAAGTTTCCTTTATTTTAATCAGGAAATATCACTCTATAAATACACCTTTTCTAATCAAAGCCATGGACTAACAAATGAGTAACCGATATTTATTCAGTGTAGCTTGTTCTAAATAACAAGAGCAAATGCTGACCAGGCACTTACTATGGGCTGGGCACTAAGTGCTTTACACAGTCCTCCCAACATTCTTAGAAGGTAGGTACTATCACCATCTACTGCACAAAGAGATTACAAAATTTACCTTGTCACAGAGCTATGCTGTGGCGAAGCTGGGATCTCAACTCAAGTCAAGAGTCTGTGTTCTTGACCTCTATGGTACACAGGCTTTCCAGGTTATGGATGCTATGAATCATTGACCATTATGACTATATCAGGAGACACAAGGTTTATTATACTAGAAAAGTGAGATATCCTGCAGGATGTGTTCATGGCTATCCAGTTTATCTCAATTCCTAGAATAATAATGCATGCTTCATTTGTATTAAAAGATATATCTAGATTAAAACAGTGGTAAGTTTATCTAAAGAATTCTGACATTCCTTCCAGCTTGTGTGCATGTATGTGCCTATACATCTTCATATGTGTGTGTTTGTGTGTGTGCGTGTGTGTGTGCGTGTGTGTTAAGTAAAATAATGCTGAGAGGTATAAGAAATAATTATTGACAACTTTGGAACCTGTATCAGAGCACTGAGAAACACTGAGGTGCCCTACATATGTGGAAAATATTACTGTAAATCTAAATATATTTAGTTAGAAAATATGTCAGTATTACCACATCTTCGAAATATTTTGTGTAAGTATTTCAAAATATGTTTTGAAACTTAATGTCACAATGATTAAGTCAACTCAAAATTAAAAACTTGCTTGAAGAAATTTTATTCATCATTTGCCTTTCTTTGGCACAAAGTTCAATCCTCCAATCCAAGTAATGCAGAGATGAATTAACGTTCTCCACCTTATAAAGAAGTTGCACACAGGGAATGCAGTGCTACTTACTGATACAGGAAAACAGAACAGTGGGCGTCTGGCAGAGAGGGTGTTGAGTTCATCCTTTGAGAAGTCAGGGTCAGAGGGAAGGAACAGGCTATAATGATATGAAGTTTGAGTGGTTATTTTTAAGGATGAGGGACATATTGGTAGGCAGAATGTATAAATCTGAGCGCAAAAGTGAGAAAAAGAATAATGAATTAATAAATGAAGGGCCAGTTTCCACCAAGAGAAATTAGAGCAGAACTCTTAGAAAACATGTGGAGAAGAGGGTTAGGGGCAAAACTGGGGAAAATAAACATGCAGAGAAATTCTCCATTAAGAAATAGGTAATTAAGTCACTTGAATTTTCTTGGGCTAAGAAAAGTACAGAAATTAGGTCAACTATGGAGTGAGTCGACTGGGATCATGCATTTGAGGATTTTGAGGTTTGGAACAGCAATGATGGAAAAGTTACACACAGATTGTACAACAGTCCAGCTGAGGCTTGGCAAAGCTTAGTTCACGTGAACCCTTCATCATCCCACTACCACAGCAATATGTGGTCACAGAACATTGGAACTCATTAAGAACACTTCTGTTAAATTCTGGATTCATTGGTTATTGACTGTAAATTTATTCAAGGTACTTGAACTTCTCACAGGCTGATCTGCTAATGGAGGAAATGGGTGTACAGTACGAGTCCTATGCACCCCTCTGAAGACAGCCCGTCGTACTTCCCGTCTACAGACTGTGGTGCCCATCCGGGGGTGGTTACTGCACTCAGTAATGGACAAGGGAACAGAGCTTACCCAGGGCTGATCGCTGAAAAGACAGGAATTGAAAGGGCACGTGTGAAAAAGTCCACACAAGAAGGAAAGGCAAGATGCCAGAGGAGACAGAAGAAGCTAGAAAATGCAGATGAGCTGGGAAGATACATCTTCACTGAGAAACGCATCGTGGGAACAAAAAGCAGAGGAAATGGGAAGTGTGCAAAGGGCTGGCGATTGGAATTAAGAAGGGGAGTTTTAGGGTTTCAAGAATGATTTCAAGTAGAGCGATATTGGTGACCACATAGTCCATGAGCAAGGCGGCAGTGGGTGAGGAGAGAAGAGGAGAAAGTGGGGAATCTGCAAGCCCCGGTTGAGAACAACAGAACAACAAAGTTTTCCCTTCGTGTGTCCATAATGGAACAAGTCTTATTTGTATGATGTTTCAGCTTATGAAGCCAAGTTTTTTACAAATTATTGATTCTATCCCCCTCTATTTAATCACTACTCCTTATGAATATTGTTTCATGCTCTTCATTTTCAAATGAAGCTTAGTGAGGAGACCGTAATTACCCACCTGCAGAATATCAGTCCACGAGGGGCAAGTGCCTATCCGGCAGATCCTACACTATTTCCTCACGTTCCTGGACATCACTGCCAATTCTACCGAGAACTTGTTTTCCTCTAAAGCAGGAAAATAAATAAATAGATAGATACATAGATAAATAAACAAATAAAAATAAAAATAAATTCAGAGAAAGCAAGAGGAAATGAGTCTGACAGGAAGAAAGATTAAACACTTTCACATGTAACCCATGAATTTTTGTAGCTGGCAGCTAAAGATAGAGCTAAAATTGGGGTTTATTGACCACCACCTTCTTTGAGAGATAGTCAGATCACAACAATTCATCCAGATTTCCAGTGTCCATAGTAGTGCAGTTATTTTTTCTCTAAGAAAAGAAAGAATGAACAATCTGTGTTATGGGATGAGCAGACCTAATTCAATAGGCATGTGACATGAGCTAAAGTCAGCATTTCAATAGTCACCATTTTTAGGTTCAGTATGGAGATACTCCACGAAATGTTTTAGAGTTTTGATGGTACTGGATATATATTTAGTATTAGCTGAGAACCAGTAAATTGTCATATAAATTTTTATTAAAGATATAATTTAAGGGAAGGCGATCATGCAGTTTCTTGGTTGTCTTTATCAAATCTCTCTCTCTCTTTTTTTTTTTTACGGATTTATTTATTTATTTATTTAATTTTATTTAAGCTTTTTTTTTATTTGAACATATAATGTAACCCCACCACCCTCTCCCAAACCCCCTCCCCCCACCCCCCTCAGTTTGTTTTATGACATTAAGAGTCTCTTTTGGTTTGTCTCCCTCCCGATCCCATCTTCTTTCATTTTTTTCATTTTCTACCACCTTAACCCCCACCCCCACCGCATCTCCACTTCCTCATATCAGAGACACCATGTGATAGTTGTCTTTCTCCAGTTGACTTATTTCGCTAAGCATAAAACGCTCTAGTTCCATCCATGTCATCGCAAATGGTAAGATTTCATTTATTTTTATGGCTGCATAGTATTCCATTGTATATATATACCAAATCTTCTTTATCCATTCATCTGTTGATGGACATCTAGGTTCTTTCCATAACTTGGCTATTGTGGACATTGCTGCTATAAACATTCGGGTACACGTGCCCCTTTGGATCACTACATTTGAATCTTTAGGCTAAATACCTGGTAGTGCAATTGCTGGGTCATAAGGTAGCTCTATTTTCAATTTTTTGAGGAACCTCCATGCTGTTTTCCAGAGTAGTTGCACCAGCTTGCATTCCCACCAACAGTGTAGGAGGGTTCCCCTTTCTCCACATCCTCGCCAGCATCTGTCATTTCCTGACTTGTTCATTTTAGCCATTCTGACTGGTGTGAGGTGGTATCTCATTGTGGTTTTGATTTGTATTTCCCTGATGCCCAGTGATGTGGAGCACTTTTTCAGCAATCAGACAACAAAAAGAAATTAAAGGCATCCAAATCAGCAAAGAAGAAGTCAAACTATCGCTCTTTGCAGATCATATGATACTATATGTGGAAAACCCAAAAGGCTCCACTCCAAAACTGCTAGAGCTTGTACAGGAATTCAGTAAAGTGTCAGGATATAAGATCAATGCACAAAAATCAGTTGCATTTCTTTACACCAACAACAAGACAGAAGAAAGAGAAATTAAGGAGTCAGTCCCATTTACAATTACACCCAAAACCATAAGATACCTAGGAATAAACCTAACCAAAGAGGCAAAGAATCTATACTCAGAGAACTATAAAGCACTCGTGAAAGAAATTGAAGAAGACACAAAGAAATGGAAAAATGTTCCATGCTCATGGATTGGAAGAATAAATATTGTGAAAATGTCTATGCTACCTAAAGCTATCTACACATTTAATGCAATACCTATCAAAATCCCATCCAATTTTTTCAAAGAAATGGAACAAATAATCCTAAAATTTATATGGAACCAGAAAAGACCTGGAATAGCCAAAGGAATATTGAAAAAGAAAGCCAAAGTTGGTGGCATCACAATTCCCGACTTCAAGCTCTACTACAAAGCTGTCATCATTAAGACAGTATGGTACTGGCACAAAAACAGACACATAGATCAATGGAACAGAATAGAGAGCCCAGAAATAGACCCTCAACTCTATGGTCAACTAATCTTCGACAAAGCAGGAAAGAACATCCAATGGAAAAAAGACAGCCTCTTCAACAAATGGTGTTGGGAAAATTGGACAGCCACATGTAGAAAAATGAAATTGGTCCATTTCCTTACACCACGCACGAAAATAGACTCAAAATGGATGAAGGACCTCAACGTGAGAAAGGAATCCATCAAAATCCTTGAGGAGAACACAGGCAGCAACCTCTTTGACCTCAGCCGCAGCAACTTCTTCCTAGGAACAACGCCAAAGGCAAAGGAAGCAAGGGGAAAAATGAACTATTGGGACTTCATCAAGATCAAAAGCTTTTGCACAGCAAAGGAAACAGTTAACAAAACCAAAAGACAACTGACAGAGTAGGAGAAGATATTTGCAAACATTATCAGATAAAGGGCTAGTATCCAAAATCTACAAAGAGCTTAGCAAACTCAACACCCAAAGAACAAATAATCCAATCAAGAAATGGGCAGAGGACATGAACAGACATTTCTGCAAAGAAGACATCCAGATGGCCATCAAATCTCTCTCTTAACGAATATCTTTCTCTTTCAGCTTTTGAATGAGAACCCTTCACCTTCAATGTATTACACAATTTTCTTGAAAAAGACTTATATGTTAGATTCATTTCTTCTTGTCGATGATGATATCATGTCCTAAATTAGGTTTTATGAAAGTTTCAAATCTCTTGTCATATGGAAAGATGAACTTGTTCAATTAAAAGAAAAATTCTAAGCATGTTTAACACTACAGCAACACTGTTACATAAAGTCCAATCAAGTCACTTGTCCAATTGTGAAGAACAGAGATAAAGGCAAAGCAAAAGCAATCCATCAGGAGGAAGCTATTATCTAAAACAGAGTACTAGCTACTACTGAATGAAAGTTTTCAAAATTGCTACTGGCTGAGGAGAACAGCAGACGAAATAAAGACCTCCTCAAATCTGAGCATAATCTACTTAAAAGGAAAGATTTGATTTTTTTCTAATTCATTTCACAATCTTTTCTTGTGGTCTAAATCATACCGCCTTATGATACAGCCCACTTTCCTTTCTCTGCACAGTATGTCACTGTCATAAAGATAGTAACCACAATTTTCCCAGTTCCTTTGGAATTAAAGAATGTATCTTCTACCTTAGCCATTTTGGGCTATACAGTTCCTCTTCTCTAAAATTTCTGAAAGGCTCATCTCATGCCCTTCCTTCTAAGAGGAAGCCTATAAATGAAGTTCAAAAATTCCACAATGACTCAGTTATTTGGTTCAAAATGTTCACAGGTTACAGCCATCTCGGGTGACATATCTTGTTTTTTACATCTGTACTACGTAAGTGATATATGAAAGTACTTACGATTTGATTTCCTAGGTGATATGTACGCATGTGTGTTTAGAAATCCCTGGGGCAGAAAACATGGCTAGGATACAAGTGAAAAGAAGTCACACAGGGGGAAAAAAATAGAATAAGGAAAAGAAAATAGAGTTCCCTGCTCTGTTTTTTTCTTTCATTCATTCATTTATGTATGTATATATGTATGTATTAATGTATGTATGTATGTACGTATGTATTTATTGTGATGTCGAACTTTGGACATCCCTTGTCTTCTCTTCAAATTTCTTCAGAGGACCAAAATCACTTTCAGGAACCCCCTTGCTAGTACATATTAGCGAATCATATAAGAATAAGGGAAAGATAAATTGGAAAGGGCTCCTTCAACCCCTCTCCCACTCTCCCTGCACCCCAGCACATCTACCCTGGAAGCAGGTGGGAAAGTCCTAAAGAGCATTGTTTGGGAAGGGGAAGCGTTGATAAGTAGCAAATGAACAGAGATGGTTTTGTCTCTAGCCTGTTCCTCATCTGCAAGACAGTGGTTTGCCTTGTAGTTTTGGGGTTTTTGTTTTGTTTTGTTTTTTGTTTGTTTGTTTGTTTGTTTTGCCAGGCCCTCTTTTATTGAAGTTCTTCTCAGCACTAAGCTCCACTGGAAAAGCTCACTGCCCTACCCCAAGGGGGAAAAAATCAAATAGTATTGCAAAACAAGACCACTATAATATATCAGTGCTACTATTTCCAGGCTTCTCTTCTTTTCTATTTTTTTCCCCTCCCCTGGTATAGCCGTGTTTTTACTGGGCAGAAAAAAGAATACTGTTTATAAAGTTTTGGTAAAAAGTTTCTTCCTGATCTCTTTCTAGGACCCTGCTGCACTTACTGACCCTGCTTCTCAGTTTCAACACGCCCTGGCTTGAGGTTCACCTAACTCTCCTTTCCCTTACCGGTCTAGTCCCTGGAGCAGTGCGGCAGAGCTCCACACGTTTTAGGTTTGATGGAACTCGCAGCATTCCATCACACATTTGCTCGCCTAAAGCCATGGACCCGGAACATTTCCCCATCATTGCCGTGTATCCTGCGCTCACCCTAGGCTGCGCTAATTGCGCAGTGACCTGGAGGACCAGCGCCCAGAGCTGCTCCCTGTCCCCTCTTTACCAACCGAAATTCTAAACCATGCATTAGCAAAAATGCTGAGATGAACAGAGGAAGTTTAGCCTAATAGTGTATAATCTTCCTCCAGGAACCTGCCGTTTAGAGTAATTCTGTGATGCATTTCCTTCCCATTACTTCCCACTCCTTTCTCAAACACAGTAAAAAATAAAAAAATGAAGAGCATCCACATATTTCTAGAACATCCTGAGACGTTGGTAATCGGCTAGTCCCTGTTTCCTGAAGGCCCATCTTATGCATCACCTTTTATGATGTAATACGCATGCGAAGTTATGTACAGTCAGCAAACTGGTGTCTAACATTCAGTGTACCTTATCCTAAGTGTGACAGAGCCTTCACACATGTGACTTCACTGAATCTCTGAACGTAAAAAAGGAAATTAAAGCTAACTGCAGTTTAATTCTGTCTCTGGTGGCAAGAGGACTTTGTTAAACTAATAACAAAATTAGTGGCTTAAAGTGGAAAGCATAGTCAATTAGTAATTTACACTTTAATATGTAAATACAATAAAACAGAGTGGTCACAGTCTTTTGATTAACAAATTATTCTAATCAACAAACTATATTCATATAATTTGGAGTAGAAAATTTTAAGCGATTTTTCTATTAAAATACACATACTATAAGAATAACACTAAATTGGATAATAATTTTGGCAAAGGCCTTTCCTATTTTCTTTATTGCCTCAAGATAAACATCATGACTCCATTTACAATGTATTGTTTTAAGTAAAAAATTGATGCCTTGATTTATAATTGAGTCGCATGTCTTATTAAAATTGATGCTATGCGTACTCAGATATGAAATAAAAAAATTAAAGGAATGCAGTTATTAAATTTAATTTTTTATCAGAATATACTATTTACAGACATGAACCATATTACTTTCAGAAGAGGCTAATGTCAAAAACCTACTATATTGGGACATAGTCAACATTTAGGGAGAGATGAGAAAATACTATCTTACACAGAAAAGTTTTTAAATTCTTATTTTAGTACATGTTATCCAATACAATCATATATAAAATAGGTATTGGGGTTTTGATATTTATCTTTATTAACTTTATCTTGAGTTCATGCATGAGGTGTTCTGGGTCAGAAGCAGTTTTACTAATAAGAGTATCACCCATTTGCCTTACCGCTGGGGCGACTGTGAGAGCCAGGTCAACTGTCCCCTGTAGGAGCCGGCTGCCCACTGCTAAGGAACAAGGAAAAATTATTTGTCCCTGTTTTTAAAGTGGTTGGAGACTGCTATCCTTCTCCTCCCTGAAAGGGCATCCTTGGAAATGTAATGTTTCTAAAATCTAACCCTAGCCCTTTGGTATGTAAATAAAATCTCTCCAAGAGCTGTCAAGGCAAGATAGGTCTATATCCCAAGTTCTAGGGCTTAATCCCATTTTTTTTCCTTTCCTATGGACCAGCAAGGGGTAAGAAATACCTGGCTGACCTAGTGCAAGAGACCCCTGGTCCCAGACCCATCTTCATTTTTCTTTTTCTTTTTTTGTTCTCGGGAGAGAGAGCGCGCGCGCGCGCTTGTGTGTGTGCGTGCACACACACATGAGCAGGAGCTGGTGGAGGGGCAGAGAGAGAGAGGGAGAAGATCTCAAGCAGAGTCCTCATTGAGCATGGAGACTGATGCAGGTCTCAATCCCAGGACTCTGAGATCATGACCCAAGCCAAAATCAAGAGCAAGTCACCTAGCCCACTGAGCCACCCAGGGACCCCACAGACTCATCTTTATAGAGTCTGGCTCAGCCACCTATCCAGAAACCAGAATCCTCATGGATGCCCTGCTCAAAGTCACAGTGGGATGTTGCATTGCTCCAGAGGCCCACCCCGGTGCTGGGAAGCAGGCTCTTCACCAGAGACTATGCAGATGTGGGACCACCCAAGGCCAGAACCCAGGAGTGAACTGTCAGCAAGCCCAGGAAGCAAATCTATCACCTTCCAGAAAGATAAAAGCAAACCCACAGTCCCCATAAAACTGCCAGGTGTTGACATGGAGTTTAAGGCATGGAACCCTGGGGTCCCAACCCCAAGTCTGCAAAGTTCCAAGGCAGCAGCATCTTGAACGCATGGCTCCATCACAAACCCTTATGGCCAATTTTCCTGTTAGGGAGTGAGGTGCCTAGAATTTGTTTCAGGAGACCTTCCAGCCTGTACCTAGCTTTTCCCTGTAGAGCAGCCCTAGGGCATTCATTGCTCTCTCTGTCCCAGCCCAACCACCAGCACCCTGAGATAAAGGCATTGACTCCTCCACCCAAGCCCATCGGTCAGGAAATATTCTCCGCTTTTGAACACCATGGTATTCTTGGCCTTCATTTCTTGGAGACCAACAGAGGTCTCCAAGTTCTAGGACTTCATCTCTAACCATAAATACAAGAAAGAAAATGCCCTGGTCTCCAGCCTCCTGGTACTTAGTCCAGGCTGTAACTATTTGACCCTCTCCAGGACAAAAGAGAAGCTTTATTATCCTTTCCCTTTGGGATCAGAGAAATTAGCTACACAAATGCCTATAGATGTAATTCTTCTGATACTTGAAGAGCCTTACAAGACTGGGTATTCTACAAGAGCCCTGAGAAAGTCAGGGAAGTTTTATTTTCCCATAGTATCTCTCAATATTAAATAATTCTACTTAATGCATCTAATTATATTGGAAGAAATTGAAGAATGATAGGTCTTTAAAGTGCTTTATATATTAAAGTCAAGATCAAACAGTTAAACAAAAGAGGCATTCGACTTTGAAACAGAGAAAAGTGGTCAGTTCAGACACTTTTTTTTAAAAGATTTTATTTATTTATTTGACAGAGATCACACATAGGCAGAGAGGCAGGCAGAGAGAGAAAGGGGAAACAGGCTCCCCGCCGAGCAGAGAACCCAATGTGGGGCTCGATTCCAGGATCCTGGGATCATGACCTGAGCCAAAGGCAGAGGCCCAACCCAGTGAGCCGTCCAGGTGCCCCAGTTCAGATTTTTTAAGCTAGAAAACATATTTTAAAATCATACTAATGTCAAATCCTACACTAAGTAAATTACTAAGTGAAGTAACTACTCCCTTTTTCTTTACTAATTCATGGCAGATCCATGGTTTTTAAGAACAAAAATAGCTATGTATGGTATACAGAGTAAATAGAATGTGTTTCCTTGTACTTTCTCCATTAATGAGAATAGAGTTTGGGATCACGTGATGATAATTTAAATATATCTTCTTCTACAGGTAGCTGAGGAGGTTTATGTGTTCAAAGTTCTCATATGTGTCTTGAGTTCCCACATAGTAAGGCAAGTCGAGAGGTCATTGGGGGAAAAAAATTAATTTAAAAAAAGAAGAGGTCATTGGGAGAAACAGTTTGCAAGATGCATACTTTAGTATCATTTGTTTCATCCAATATGTCTTTTATTAATTTCAAACTCTTAATACACAAAAGCATACTATAGTCTCCGATATGGTTTTCCATCACTAGAGTTAATGTATTCAGAACAACTGGCACAGGGTCTAGCATATCATTAGCACATAATAAATTGCAGTATTTGTTGTTAGTGTATTGTTGGCTCACGCCTTTTGCAAATCTGGAAAAAAGTAAAGTTCAAGTGCAGAAAAAGGAAGGTTTCTTTATGGAAAAACATAGCTCAGGGCCTTGATCTATCATCTAATTAGGTGAGTCATTAACACCTCATGATACTAAGGCTTACCTACCTAAGTGTTAAATGCATTTAAGAAAATCAGGGCAGTTTTCTTCTATAGTAATATTAGGAAAATAAGAAAGTATTTTAGAATTATCACATGCTAAAATTATCCTCAGTTGCTGAGTAGGGTGTAGAAAATAACCTGGGTGCTCAGGTACTGAAAACCTGGGTGCTCAGGTACTGAAAACAAGCTCAATGAAAAGGCACCTAATGAATATAGGCGCCATATGTTTGTTCTCCCGACCTCATGATGGCTACAAACCAGCATGCTTGCCATTCCGCATACATCTTTTTCTTTATTATACTGTAGACTGTCCTGCTGACTCCTTATCTCATTTAACTGATATAGAAATGTATGTTTAAAATGCAAACGTTCCTTGTGTTCCCTGTTAATTGACATTATCAACAAGGTAAATGTTTGTAAGGAATTTGTTTTTTTAACAAAACAGCTAACCATCCATCCAAAAACAGACTCCAACTCCCAAATAGAGAATTTGATATGGAAATATTAGTAAATGCCTTTGGAGCTGATTGAAATGTTCTGTACATTCCCTTTTTATCCACAGAGATGACTAATAGATGGACAGCTTAAGCTCTTCTAGGAAAAACTGGGGGTTGTTCTGATAGAGGGCAGAATGTGAGAGTAGGAACCACTGAAGACTGGGCGGCACACCATGTCTCTGCCATGGTGGCCAAGCATTTCCTGATGATAGTTGCACATTGACATTACTAGTTTCCTTCTTAACTACATGAGTTAAAAAAAAAGTGGGGTGGGGGTTCTTATTTTCATCAGGTGGTCTTGCAGAGGTCTTAAGATGAAAATTTTGTTGGTCCTCATCTACCAGTTACTCCAAGAAAGTTTTCTTATTAAGGTTTTTTTGTTTCATTTTGATTTTAAGATTTTATTTATTTATTTGAGAGAGAGAGAGCATGAGCAGGGAGGGGCAGAGGGAGAGGAGAGAGAGAAACTGAAGTGGACTCTACTGAGTGTAATGTCCCGCAGGGTTCCATCCCACAACCGTGATACCTGAGCCAAAACCAAGGGTCTGATGCTTAACCAACTGAGCCACTCAGGTGCCCCCTCATTAAGTTTAAGGAAAAAAAAAAGTCCTGACAATCAGTCCTAGCTGGGATTCTTGTTAGCAGTTGGGCAAAACCCAATAATAGCAGGCCGAGATGATCCCTTCAGCTAGGAATGGAACCACCATAGGAGGGTCGTTGAGGGCTCTGGGTGCTGATCAAGGGAGAAGATAAGATGGTGAGAGCCAGTAACACACATTTTGTTACGTAGTGATTGAACAGGGTTGTATGAGAGAGGTGGTCCCTCACAGCATGGGACTGGGCAGGGGCTTATGGCAAGGAGGCCTCCATCTAGGGTAGAAGGGGCAAGGTAACTTATGGGGGGAAAAAATCAAAGTCCAGTTTTGAGTCCAGCTGGTGTTGCTCAGCAGTGTGGTGAGGAGTCTCTCATTACATACTCTGAAGGACCACTGCTCGTGTCTTAAAGTCACAAGATTATTCTATCCATGGCCACTAGATGCTGAGTATATTTTCACAGGCTGTGTGGAGCAGACAGGCAATGAGATGGCAAAATATCTGCTTTCTTGGACTAGTGTGAAAACAATGGAATGTGTAAAATTTTGGATTTGGGCCCTGTGGGCTTTTGAGCTAATGGGTGTCAGCCTCCTGTGAAGTTACCAAAAAAAGCCTGGAAACCGATATACAGAGGTCATCTTCAGCTCATTTATGTAACAAGCCACTATCTCACAACAATGAGAGAAAACAATGAGAATGACAGTCCCCAGTGCCATATCTTGAGTTTGAGGACTTTCCCACAATGATAAGATAGGGATAAAAAAATGGTATTAAAATAAGTCTGAGTCAAAAAACCACTAACATTGAGTAATTTAGAATATAATCACCTTGTCTTTGACCAAGCATATAAACTGAAAGGCTCTCACATCTGGTTATTTTTATCTCATTACAATGGTAATAATGTAAATACTAAATAGTTTATTTGCTTTCCAGCTAGGCAGTATCTCCAGAACAAATTTTCTCTTCCTTTCCTCCAAAAGTTGTTTGACATATTTTCATTTTTCTTTTCAAAAATCTCCAGATTTCCTTTTCCTAGTAAAATCATTCAAAAACTGTTCAGCAGAACATATTAGGATTTTCTTTCAATGCTACACATTCTGGCACTTCACCAAATATTATAACATTACCTAAATTCCTTGTGCTATGGGAGGGGATAATAAAGAGAGTCCCCATATATCACCCATGGGACTCGGGGACACAATGCCTGCTGCAAAATGCAGCCCAATCAGAACATAAGGTCATGGGGTGCCTGGGTGGCTTAGTTGTTAAGTGTCTGCCTTTGGCTCACGTTCTGGTCCCAGGGTCCTGGGATCAAACCCCACATCGGGCTCCCTGATCGGTGGGAAGCCTGCTTCTCCCTCTTCCACTCCCCCTGCTTCTGTCCCCTCTCTCTCTGTGTCTTTCTCTGTCAAATAAATAAAATCTTTAAAAAAAAGCTTTCTATTATAAAAGTTAAAAAAAAAAGAATATTAGGACATTATACCTCTAATTCCCTCTTACCAAGTTGAAAAGCACCAAGTTACAAGTTAAAGCATTTTATCAATGAAGTTAATAGTATAGAGAGAGACTCTTGCCAAAGCACAGCAAAAAGTGAAGACTTAAAGCTGAAAATGAAGTCAATATTGAGAAACAAATCTTCTGACAAAATACCCCACTCTAAATACAATTAGTGCTGGAGGAATTTGAAGCATGTGGTCTACTCAGAATAACTACAGCAACAATAAACCTCAACTATAGCTCAACTCCTGATAAGGCTAATTGAAAACTCTACCAAAAAGCCCTAACAGAAGAAAGACCTGCCAATTTCCAGGCTTAAAAGATATTTACCTGACTTTCTATCATCCTACACAGGTGTCTATCTTTCACCAAAAATTTATGAGACAAGAATAAAAAAATAAAAATAAAAATCAAGGAAAAGAAAAAAAAAAAACAAAAAAACATGTCAATAGACAAAATAACCAATACAATCAGGCTCAGGTATGACAGAGATCTTAGAATTATCAGAAAGGAAACTTTAAAATGTATAGCCAACATGTAAAAAACTTTAATGGAAACAAGGGAAAATACAAAAGAGTCTAAGGGCAATTTCATCAGAGAGACAGAAACTATAAAAAAGAAAACAAATGAAATTTCTAGAAATAAAACAGTAAAAAGTGTTTCCTATAGGCTCATCAGGTTCAGCTTAGCCAAGATAAGAATCAGGAATTTGAAAATAGACTAATAAACATTACCTAAAGTTAAAACATAAAAGGAAAAAAGTCAACACACATACACATGCACACATATGTGGGAAAACACCAAATATGACTAAAATATATTAAGTTGGATCCCCCTGAAGAGAAGAGAGAGAGAGTGAGAGAGAGAGAGAGAGAGAGATGGGGACAAAGAAGTATTTGAAAAAACAATACCCAAGTATTTTCCAAAATTAATAGACACAAAAGTACAGATTCAAATAACCCAGGAAACGCCAAGAAGGAAAATAAAATGCACACCTGGATTTATCAAAGGTATATTGCTAAAAAGAAAAGCCAAGAGAAAATCTTACAGGTAAATGAAGATGAAAATATATTGCAAATAAGGGAACACAGATAACAAGTACGGACTTCTCATAATAAGCCCAGGTAAGCAGAAAAACAATGGAGAGGCAAGTTTGAAGTGCTAGGAAATTATAAAAGCCCAACAACCCAAATTCTACAGCCAGTGACAGGATCCCTCCCAAATCAAGAAGAAATAAAGTCTCTGTGACTAAGATATACAAAGAGAATTTATTATCAATGACCTGCACCACGAGGGATTTTTAAAGAAAAATTTGAATGCAAAAGAAATAGAAAACCAGATGAAAACATGGATCTACACAAAAAAATGAGTGCCAGAAACTGAATAAGTTAGAGTGAAATTGAAATGTATTCTTTCTTATTATAGATTACTCTAAAAGATGATTTAACTCTCCAAAGTAAAAAAGGCAACAATATTTTGTGTTTGTAATGTATGTACAAGTAAAATATGTGACACAAATCACCATAAATAAATAAACAAATGGCAGGGAGGAATTGTGAGTATAGTGTGGCAAGGTCTTTAAACTACATGTAAATTATTTGAAAGTAGCTTGATTAATAAAGGTACATACTTTAAATCATAGGGACATCACTAAAAGCAATTTTTTGAGAGAATTGAATCTGGTTTATTACAGTCTTACAATGACACTTTCTACAGTATTTTACACAGCGTTCTCAGAGTATTTAACATTTACTTTGACAGCAAAGCTGTGGAAAGAAAGGTTCTGACTGAGTGGTTATGAACCAAAAACCAGATAAGAAGCCTGACTTTAAGGAATAATTTGTATCCTGTTAATTATCCTATGGGTCTTAAGGAAATGAGATAGACAATAATCCATTCTTAGTGGGCTAACGAGGCACAACATCTAAATAGTTGGCTACTGAGTTGTATAAGATCTTCATGTATTTTAGATATCCACTCCACTCCAAGTCCTACATTGCTAAAAGCAATTTTTTAAAAGATTTTATTTATTTATCTGACAGAGAGAGATCACAAGAAGCCAGAAAGGCAGGCAGAGAGAGAGGGAGAAGCGGGCTCCCTGCTGAGCAGAAAGCCCGATGCGGGGCTCAATCCCAGAACCCTAAGATCATGATCTGAGCCAAAGGCAGAGGCTTACCCACTGAGATACCCAGGCACCCTACTGAAAGTGATTTTTAAAAGAGTTATAAATACTATCCTAAAAGTAAAGATAAAATGATATCATAAAAGTAATCCAAAACAAAAGTAGAAATGGATGAAAAAAGAAACAAACATAAACTATATATAAGACAGTATGGGAAATGATAGATCTTACATCAACTATATTAATATTGCCATTAATGTCAATGGTCTAAAATCACTAATTAAGAGAAAAATCATAAGTTTATCAGGGTGGGAGTGGGAAATGTGCCAACTGTAGACTGTCTACAAAAAAAAATACACTTTATGTAAAGGTATAAATGGGTTAAAACTAAGAGAAAAGAAAATTATATGCTATCTTCCAACACTGATCAAAATAGAGCTGGGGTAGCTCTCCTAATATGCAACTGGTCTTCTGAACATGAATCAGGGCCTGGGACAAAGACAGACATTACATACAAAAGAGTAATTATCCAGGATGACATACAAATCTTTAACATGCGTATGCACGGAGTTTAAAGGTCCATGAAGCTAAAGCTAGGATTGAAAGGAAAAATAGGACTTACAACAGTCAAAGGATTTTGAAAAGGAAGACAGAAAGAATTGTAATGATTCACACTTCTTCATTTCTGCACCTGGTGTAAAACTGTAGTCATCCAGACATTTCAGACATGCAGATGAATGAAACAGAAATGATTCTAGGAGACTCATAGGAACATAGTCAGCTGATTTTCCACACGTTACCAAAAACATTCAATGGAGAAAACATGATCTTTTCAACAAATGCTGCAGGAATTTATGGATATTCGTATGCAGCAAAATAAGCATCTATCTCTTTCTATATCTTGTTCAAAAATTAATTTAACATGGGTCATAGAAGGTACTCTTTGTAATTGTGTAACAACCAACTTTGTGGGTCGTAAGTGGGAAAGCTTTAAATTTTTGCATTTGTTGATTTTCATGGTATAAATTACACTGACCTGGCTTTTCTTCAGTTAATAATATCATCAGGAAATTCACAAAAATTTATGGTTTTAATAACTGACTCTTGAAAGCCTACGTGGTCTCGCTGTCTAGAGCACAACTCTTACTCCTAAATGAAAAACATAATCTAGAAATAACCTAGAAAAATCAAAAGGAAAAAAAAATGTCATAAGCTTGGAGAAGGCAACATTTCTTAAATACAATACCAAAAGTATGAGCCATCACAGTCAAAGGTATTTACCCAAACATAAGGAAAACCTGCATTTAAGCAAAACCTGCTCATGAATGTTTACAGTGTATCTATCGGTAATTGCTGAAAAATAGAGCACTGTTCAGCAATTAGAAGGAATGAATACAGATAGACACAAAAATATAAAATCTTAAATATATTACATGAGGTGGAAGAAGACAGACCCAGGAAAGTACACGTCGTAAGATTCCATTTATATGATAGTTTAAGAAAGGCACAACTACACAGCTGCAAAGATCAGTGGGTTCTAAATGTTGGGCATGGAAGGAAATCCTGCATGTGAGAGACAGATGGAAATCCATGGCTGTGATGATACTGTTCTGTGGGTTGACTATGTGGCCAGTGGAGTTTAGACTCCGTAATTGTATCTGGATCCTCAGAACTGTAACTTAGAAGGATGGTGTTTACTATATATAAATTTTTTTAATAAAAATATGGAAAAAAGTTAAATATTCTCCAAGTTTTAGAAGATCAACAAAACCCAAACATATGAACCAAAATATGACCACCAAAAATGTAACACATGTATTTGTTTGGGAAAAACATGGCTGATGCTTTGTCCTCCAAATTGTCTTAGAAATTGGACTGAAGTTGCATTTTTTGTGATACTGCTGGTTTTTTTCTTTGAAAGCTACATATGCAGGTGGGAAATTATGACAGCCTGGAACCAAGCAGTGGGTATTGGGCTTGTCTTTTACACCTGCACAAGTAAGCCATGTTCAGCTACGACATGGCCACGTGCATTTCTACAAGGGACAAAGGGACTCAGTAAATGTGAAATGTCAACATTGCATAATTCAGTTTCTCCAAACTCTAAGTTTTTATATTCATGTAGCAACAGCCTCATGAGAGTGACTTAGATTTGATCATCACACTTTCATTCTTAAAACTTTAAAGCTTTCACCTTTAAGATGAATTCCAAATTCCTCTTCATGTCTCATGGGCTTTTTCCTCTAACTTCCTAGGTCTTCTCTAGTGCTCCTCCTCAGGAAGGCTGTGCTGATTAAATCTTCCCCATTCCTCTCACACCTCATAGGAGCTAACACATCACCTCCCCTGAAACCTCCCCTGCAGCAAGGACAATTGTCCCTCCAGCTTGTCCCTGCTCTGGGGCCCTATGCCTCTCAGTGTCCTAACACTCCCTGTACAGTGATAGTTACCTATCTGCTTAGGCAAATCCCCCAAACCGCTTGCTTCATGCATTGTGACTACTTCATCATCTTACCCCAGCACTGAACCCTAATATATAAATAAGTGAACTTTTTTTTTTAAGATTTTATTTATTTATTTGACAGACAGAGATCACACAAGTAGGCAGAGAGGCAGGCAGAGAGGGGAGGGGAGAAGCAGGCTCCCCGCTGAGCAGAGAGCCCGATGCGGGGCTCGATCCCAGGACCTTGGGATCATGACCCGAGCCGAAGGCAGCGGCTTAACCCACTGAGCCACCCAGGCGTCCCAATAAGTGAACTTTTTGAGTCTGACTGGCAAATATATTAAGCCATCAGATTAAGCACTTCAGTGCTGGTATTTAATTTGACATTTTATACGTGGCCAAAAAATATTATTAAGTTCATAAATAAATGTTAACCTCAGATATATTTAATTTACAAATGTAATGAATAATTGATTGATGGAGTGAAAAGGAAAACTTATGCAAGATAGGCATCTGGCCACAATAATCAATTAGAGAAAGGAGCTTTTAGGCCTTACTGAAATCGTCTGAGGCCAGCTCCCAGCACGGGCTAGTGCCATGATCCATAATGGTGTGAATCCTGAGCCAGCGAGTCTGGACTGCCTTTGGCTGGGATGGCCAGCCGTGCTCTCTGACTAACCTCTGCTTCAGTTTTCCCTGCAATAAACTGGAGAACATAATAGAACCTGATAGATAGAACATGATAGATATAAAATGTGGGAAACACTTTGAATGGCACCAGGTACCTGACAAGCTTTTAATAAATCCTCGTCATTTTCATCCGTGGTACTGATCAGCCTCTGAGTGAGAGTTCTAACAGAGACGCCAGTGAGAGAAACCTGTTAAGGGTTAACACTTTGCTTTTACGTTAACGTCTTCTAGGCAGAGTCTGAAACAAGTTTCAGAATCCAACAAACAAACGTGAAGGAAACCCACAGGCATGACTATTGCAATTAAGCTTTAAAGGGCATTGGAATGCTGTAAATAAACGGTAACCTCTGTATGTCTCCTGGATATATACATTAGTAGGGGTTTTCTGGAAATCTAGCTCATGGTATCTTCAGTTCCCTGGTTCCAGGATCCGGAATCACAATCAGCGCCATGAATCAGTGGTTCAAGCATCAACTTCGATTCGACAAGGAATACTAAGGCGGCATTGTGGCAGATTCAGTTTTACGTTTTGAACATAAAATCCTGTTTAGTCAGATGCAAAATAACAAAACCCACTACCATATGTATTAATTTAAAGGGGACCAGTCTTGACAGGTAAAATTTGTTCACTTGGAGTGCCTTATGGAGGAAAGCAGAGAGAAAGCGCCCCCTCTCCAGCTCCCGGAAAGTCACCCTGTAGACAGATTTGTCACCTATTATCGATGCCTGTTTCAAATCAGAGCTTAACAATATCTGAAGTGTAACAGATTTTCACTAAGAAGAAGATTTTGCCAAGATAGAAATCACATCGCATCCCTGATTTCCCTAATCCTGTCATGCATGCCCTCGTATTTCTTGTCACCCACATCTGGGGCTGACCCCGATCTGCCACGGAGTCCACTCTCCACCCTCAGGCCTCTCCCCTGTTTTTGGCCCAAGAGCACAGAAGTTTACACGTGTAAGTCTGATGTCATGAGATTTGCATAAGTGTAACAAGAATGACAATTGACCCACAAGGATTTTCAAGTTTGCATCACTGGAACTTTGCTGGGGGATTGCCTCTTTCTGGAAGCTTCTCTTGGACAGAAAGCCAAGCCAAGAACCCAACATCAGCCTTCACCTGCAGTACCTACAGATTTAAGTGAATTCCTCTCTTCGTGAGGTCCCCAAGATATCCTCAATTCCTGGGCCTGCCAGGAAGTGAATTTCCCTCCTCACCTGTAAGGATAGGAACCCCAGAAGCCAGGCACCAGGCTGGTTTTTCCAAAAGGACTTTTTTTTTTTTTTAAGATTTTATTTATTTATTTGTCAGAGAGAGCAGACAGAGAGGCAGGCAGAGGCAGAGGGAGAAGCAGGCTCCCTGCTGATCAAGGAGCCCAATGTCGGACTCGATCCCAGGATGCTGGGATCAAGACCTGAGCCGAAGGCAGCAGCTTAACCAACTGAGCCACCCAGGCGTCCCCCAAAAGGACTTTGTAAGCATGGGCTCCTTCCAGTCAATCTTAGTCCCACTAAGCTTTCTGGTCACCCTGATTCCATACACATCATTCTCAAATATGACAGGTCAGTCAAAGCTGTGGTTATATAACCACTTTTTTTCTAATTATGTCCTGTTATAAAGAGAATGGATTCCTATAGAAATTATGCAAATAATTCTATTGCCATGAAAATGAGAACATTCCATAAGAGTTTCCAAATTCTGGAGGCATCAAGCAAGGAGAAAAAAATAAATGGTATATTTTAAATGTTTCATTTTCAATTAACATTGAAAAAGCCAAATTCTAGTTTTGCATTTATGTACTATTAATACTAAAACTCTTAAAAAGAAAACCTTATAAATAAAACCACTTATTCTTGTCCAGATTTGCTATCACTAGATAAGATTCCTTTTTCAAGACTCCTTTTTCCCAGACTGCCTGTAACTTTCTTTCACATTCAGTTTTTGTCCTTTATTTTCACCTTTTACTTTAGAGCAAAATTACTCCTTCCTGGTACCAAAACTTTATCCTTCATACCGTACATATTTTATGTGCCGTGCTGTTTCCCTTCTTCCTTATTATTTCCCATAGTTTTATGTTCACATATTGATTATAATGTTTAACTATTAGTACCTTTACTTCCTTACAGAGAAAACCAGGGAATAAACAGTTATGAATTCTGTAGCAGACTGCCAAATTTTAGGAACGTACATGTCATAATTTTATAGGTATATGCTCCCTTGTAGTGTAACTTTTCAGTGTGACTAAAAGAACACGTTTATTCACAGACTCAAGTATATTTAGCTTCTCTCTGCCATATGAAAATAAGAAGCCCAAAGAGTAACAAAAACTTGGGGCGCCTGGGTGGCTCAGTGGGTAAGGCCTCTGCCTTCAGCTAAGGTCATGATCTCAGGGTCCTGGGATCGAGCCCCTCATCAGGCTCTCTGCTCAGCAGGGGAGCCCGCTTCCTCCTCTCTCCGCCTGCCTCTCTGCCTACTTGTGATCCCACTCTCTGTCAAATAAACAAAATCTTTAAAAATAAAAAGAATAGCAAAAACTTAAATGTAGGCTTCATAGTGAATGTTCCAGCAGGTTCTCTTGCTTAGATATTAGGAACAGATATCTATGACTTAACTCTAAGGTTGTAAGTTATGAAGGAGATGTTGGAGGTATTTTCAGGAAAATGTGTGATAACAGTAAACAAAACTGGACATCATCTAGAGTTATTTTCCTTAGCTCCTTTTATAGCATGTGCACATCAGGCAAGTATCACAAAAGCAAAAACCTAAAAAAAGTTAAATATATGGGGTTTCTTTTGTTTATTTTGCTACCATGCTTGATATATATCATTTATCTATCTATTATCTATCTATCGTCTATCTATCCATCTTATTCACATGTACATGTCATCAATCATCCCTGTCAATAGGCCCTGGTATCATTGTTTCCATACATTTCTGACTAACAGGAGTTATTTTAATTCCAAAATGTATGTCCTTGGCGTGAAAGCTAGTGCTCTGAAGAGGATGCACTTTCCCAAAAGATTCAGGAAGAAAAGTGCCACCATCCGCTAGAGAACATGAATGAGGCAGCACAAGGTGGTTCGTCACCTGCTGTGGCTAAAGCCCGACGTGATGTGTCATGTTAGTGGAACACTTATCTTGTTTTCTAACAAAGGGGATTACCACCAGGATTGGCGATCCCAAAATACCATCAATAAACTACCACTCCGTGTTTTTCCATGCTGTCATTATGAAGTCACATTATCTTACAGGCCAGTAAGCCTAACTTCAAAATATTTAATCTGCATGAAACTATCTCAAGTCATCAGTAGAAAATTCTCAATATCTTTGATTTTAAAACTTCACATTATCAAAATCTACATTTATTTTATGCTTATTTGAAATTTTATTTATATATATCAGGAATTTATGAATTCCTGATCTCACTGGGAAGTAAAAGTCCCTGTATGTAATTGTTATGCTTCTAGATAATCTATCTTATTTTCTGTTGTATTAAGTAATGGAGGGTCTTTTGAGGTTTTCTATCTAGTGGTAGAGCCCAGAAAAGAATTCAAATACTATTACATAGTAGATAACCACCTCTTAAAATACACACTTCAGTATTCACCAAGACCAAGAGGCTTATTATAAACAAATACAAATGTGTTAAATGGTACATTTTGCCTTACCTTTTTGAATTGGAATGTGTCGCTTCTAATATGTGGTGGGCTGCAAGTTGGTGCAGCCACTTTGGAAAACGGTGTGGAGATTCCTTACGAAATTATAAATAGAGCTTTCCTATGACCCTGCAATTACACTACTGGGTATTTACCCCAAAGATACAGATGTAGTGAAAAGAAGGGTCATATGTACCCCAATGTTCATAGCAGCAATGGCCATAGTGGCCAAACTGTGGAAAGAACCAAGATGCCCTTCAGCAGACAAATAGATAAAGAAGATATGGTCCACATATACAATGGAGTATTATGCCTCCATCAGAAAAGATGAATAACCAACTTTTGTATCAACATGGATGGAACTGAAGATTATGTTCAGTGAAATAAGTCAAGCAGAGAAAGTCAATTATCATATGGTTTCACTTATTTGTGGAGCATAAGGAATAACATGGAGGACATTGGGAGATGGAGAGGAGAAGGGAGTTGGGGGAAATTGGAGGGGGAGATGAACCATGAGAGACTGTGAACTCTGAGAAACAAACTGAAGGTTTTGGAGGGGAGGGGTGTGGGGGGATGGGTGAGCCTGGTGGTGGGTATTAAGGAGGGTGTGTATTGTGTGGAGCACTGGGTGTGGTGCATAAACAATGAATTTTGAAACACTGGAAATTTTTAATTTAATTTAAAAAAATAATAAAATAAAATGTTAAAAACAAAACCAAAACAATACATAATATATGTGAATAAGTACTTGATATAAATCAGTATTTTCTATTTATATTATATAAAATTATATAAAAGATAAAATGGGAGGTACCAAAAATAAAACGAAATCTCAGAAAAACATTTGGTGACATATTTTGCTTTGCCACATTATTACCTACCTCCTAAAATATATTTTCCTCAAATTAGAATATAGTAAAAACACTTACTCCAACTAAATGACATTTATAAAATTTCTAAAATCTACTTCAATTCTGTCTGATTAGTTTTAATTTTAATTCTATAAACTAATTTTAAAGCCAATTATGCTTTTAGGGCAAGAGATCTAATCGCTTAAACTCTCTGACTCTAGGTTCTGAGTGATTTCTCTCTCTCCAGAGGTCAGGCTGGAACCTTCATGAGCAGCTTGAAGGCAAGACGCTCAATTCAAGCATAGTTTATTTACTTTGTGCACTTGATTTCTCACGTTTTACTCTAGAACTGTAGAGAGTGATCTGTGACCATTGTAAAATATAGAATATTGTTGGGAAATTGAGCTCTTTGTAATAATATGTTTGTGCATTTTCAGTCCTGTCTTTGCAGAAGTTTCGACAAGAAAACCAAAGAGAAAAAAAATGATGACATTATCATTTTTTGCATGAAAATAGTGAGAGACCAAACTTTCCTGTTTCTGATACCACAGGGTCAGTAAATTTACAGCAGCTGTGGTCACGTTTCTCTTATGATTGCAATCAAGCAGTGTTTATGTTTACAGAGTACAAAGCTAAACTGTCCTGTTTTTTTTAAACAAAGAGTTTTATTGAAATGACTATGATGCAACCACTTTTGATTCATCATCGTATATATAGATATCTTATTCAAGAAATCCTTTTCCTACTTTAGCTCACTCTGAGATGTGGTGTAGCGCCATGGATAGGGACTAGGTTCTGAAGTTAGAAGGCCCATGGTCAGATTCCTACCTCTGTGACTTACCTGCTCTGAGGTCTTGACCACATCATGGAATTGCTTTAAACCTTATTCTCCATCACCTGTAAAATGGCGGTAATGATAGTGCCTACTTTGTAGGCTATCATGAGTACATGGAAAGCTAACTATAAAGCACTCCACACGGGGTAAGGCATGTGCAAAGGGTTGATGCATTAAGGTTTATCATTAACGGCAGTGATGGCATCATTCTGCCAGTAGGATTCCTGCATCTGTAATCTTCCCCCATAAATATGAAAGCACTCCATTTTTCATTTGTACTATAATCTCCATATTAGCGCCTTAACTAATAGATCCTTGAAGAATAATGGGGGAGGGCATAGAAACTTGGAAGGCCATTCAGTTCACTTCTTTGAAACACTCAATTTTGCTTGTGGTTCTGTTTCCAAGATATTTGCCATATGAACAATGGAGATAAAAAGTAATTTCTTGACCTCAAAACATCAAAAAATATCTTTCTAGTTTTCAAATTATACAATGATGACAATTTGCATTTAGCAAAACTAAAGCCACATTTTTGTCTTTCTATAACTTGATGTCAGGGAATTCCCAGAGGCCTCTCTCTCTTGAGCTTTTTTGCATACTAATTATTCAGTGGTTTAAATCACAGCAGCAGCACCATCTATTGGAGACTTTTTCCTGAAACAAATGATTCTACAATTCTGGGGGAAAAAATATAACAAAATAAACTTATGTTCACTTCAAGTCTTCACTAAGATAAAAAGGGAAGTTTATTATAGTAAATAATTTCTTCCAGTGAACAAACTCAGAAATTGGTAAGAACTGTTAAGTCAATATTGCGTGGTATCCAGTGGTGCAGTAGAATTTGAGACATTAAAAAAGAAAAGAAAAGAAAAGAAAAATTAAGTATCCAAAGTAATAGGCCTTAGGGGAGAATCAGTCTTCCCTAATTATCACAGTCTGATGCATGCATGCCTTTTGCCTGCTAAATGATTGGGGAGATGTGACAATCTTGTCGAAAATCCAGCCCCTTGTCTCTCCTTTGTGCCAAGGTAATTCGGATGCCATGGATGAAGAGTAGATTGGGCCATGATCCACTGATCACAGCTTTCTGCTGGGTTTGAAGCACCAGATGGCTTCATTACTCTCAACAGCTCTCAATCTCTGCCAGGGATACCAGATGTAGTATCTACCTTCCGGAGAAGTACATTCCTAAGATTTAATACAAGAAATAAAACATGAGTCACACCAAAGAATTGAGATATGTACCCAAGCAAAGGTACATGGCTCTGTCGCCTCCCCCTTTTAGGAAAGCAAGGTTTCAGGGCTGGTGAAGCTAGAGGCACAGGGAAGACATTTGGACAGGGGTAAGTTTTGACTCTAAATACTTGTTTATATTCAACTCCGGCACACCCCCAAACACGCATGTGTTTGTGGTTATATAATAAAACATGCAGAATTCATGTTTTCAATCAGTGCAATTTGATCTCTCATTTGTGTAATTTTTGCATGTGTTAGGTTAGGTCTGTATTCGTTAAGTTAATATCTCGTAAAATACACCAAAATGCTGGGTTTGGCCCTTCACCCAGCTCTGTTCAGAATGGACTTCACATCATGCCGTATTTTTATCTTGCTTTAGATCTGTCTTCTAAGGATTCGACTAATTCTAGCATGCCTTCTGTCTTCTCAAGCAATTCACCGCACAAAGCAAACCGAAATAAAACTGTAAAAAAAGGCTATTGTATCTTCACCCTCATATGTTAAAACAATGGAAATTCCCCATATCTTTCCCATCCTGCTTTAATACTTCCAGGGTTTGTTTATGAGCTCTAGTCTGCCATATGTCTGCCAAAACCCAACCACATCCAGCGTGGGAGGAGAGGTCATTGGGAACCTTTCAGTTGGAAGATTAACGGGTGTTCAGTATTCAATGTCAACACCCAAATAACATTCTCCGTTTTGTGTGTGAAAATGTAAATTACGTTATTCACTTTAGTAAACTTGCATTCAAATTTCTAAGGTTCCTCCTACACACACCCAGCCCACCCATGAGTTTACCATGACTTTACCTGGATACCCTCCAGGCTATGCTTTTAACAAAAATGGGTTAAACTCTTGGCACATAATAAGTGTGTCTTTATCTTCTGTCCTCATCCGTGAGTGCACAATCTGGCCCCTAAGCAGCAATGTGTGAATGTTATGGAATGAGAAGGAAACATCTACACCCTGGTCTCAAAAGAATGAATTTCTTAAGTGATGTAATTGCTTTCTCCACTGATAGCATACAGTTCCAGAACAGAACTATGCCATGACATCCCAACATGGTGCTTGGGAATATGAAGAAAAGATAGGTATCACATTTTCATTTACTATATTCGGCAATAGACTTCTCTCTAAAAGTATTTCATGTATGACCTAATAGCTACCTGATTGTAAAAAAATATACATATATATATATATGTTAGCAATTCAAAGATAAATATTGATTTTAATGTTATTTTAAAGCTAATAGGAATCATTAAGATCCATGCAAAACACTGTAAAAAATTCACGTAAAAAAAAAATTGGAAATGAGGGATATAGAATATTTGCCAATTTTCCCCATTAATTTGGCTGTATTTTAAATATTATTCTTATCTTGTCAGTTTCATAGAAAAAACACCCAGACTCACAATAAATGCTCATTTATAATACGAAGTCAAGGAAATGTTAGGATGCTTTATATCCGACAGGACTTTGAGAGCATAAGAGATTTATGGAATTAAGATGAATAAAGCAAGAGCAAACAGACTTAAGCAAAACACTCAGGAGTTCCACAGCCCAGTATATTGCCAACATTCTCCAACTCAAGCAGGGTTTTTGTCTGGTGCTATTTTGTTCGGACACCTGAAACAAATTCAAAAGGAGAAGTCAGCATTCCTGAAAAATACGATGGCACGATAATAAAAGTCAGCCATAGCTAGTCAGGTTGCAAGCGATAGTAGGGGCCCAATAATAAGTAGCTTCCGTTCTGTTAGGATAGCTCCCGGTGCAAAGCAGCGTTCTAACCCCGGGGAGTCCTGCCGTGGGCATTAAGAAGAGGGAATGAAGATTTCTTTCCCAAATTAAGTTGTCAGGGAGCTCATTTACACTGCACAGTGAGTGTATGTGGGCGAGCTGATACAGAGGATGATTTATGATGCTATAGACACTTAGGTGATTCTGGTGATGGAAATCCACAGCAAAATCCACTTAGGAAGATCAAACAGAGCTCCTATTTTCTGTGGGAGGTAAAATCACACAGTTTTTGCCCTTACAAATTTCAAGTTACCCTACTGGGTTTGGGAATGGAAAGAAAGCTCATTTACTTAGAATTCAGACTTTGGTGTAACATTATTATACAAATTCGCACAGAGAACGTTATTTTAAAAAGTTTATATTCATCGGATCTACTTTAAAGGAATTTTGGAAAGACCTTTCTTCTTTTTTTGGAGGGAAGGGTGAGGACTGGTTCTGACCAATCCCATCACTGATAGCCACGTAACAGAGAGACATTTAAAATATCTAAATGTGAATGAATTGTAGCTTTCCATCTGCAAAGGCAGTAATATACCTTGTGGTGAAATCCAAAGGCAAAAATTAAGTTTTAAGAGTCTAGCCAAATACATAAGCATACTTGATTAGTGAACATGACCGTCATCAGCTAATATCTTCATAGTGTTTTCATAAGAAAAAAGATTCTGAGCACAAAACTCATAAAATGATAAAAACTAAAATGGAAGTAGTATTTTACTTTACTTCAGTATATTTGGTGAGCTTGCTTCTTAAATGCCAAGAAAACTAACTTTAAGAGTCTTTTGAGAAGGCATAGGCTTTGATCTTCCATCTTAATTATGTTTATAATCTGCCATTCTAGTAGGAAACTGTCAACTTTAGAAACAGAGTCCCATTGACAAGTGAATTCCTACATAAGCAAGGTAAAGGGGCAAAATCTCAGTGTAGTTCTATGGGTTAATCTAGTTTTATCTTTTTTACAAGTGTTTTTACAGAGTGCACAGAAAGCCTTCAGAATGATTCAATGTAACCTGCTTCTAGGAGTACCATAATTCATTTACACCACCTTAATGTCACAGCCTTTCATTCATGTGCACTAGGTTATTATATACTTCCTATGCTGTAGAAATATAAACATTAACTATTTACTCACAGGAACATTATCTTATTGCAATATTTATTTCCTTATAAAAGATTGCAAAATCATGGGGGCGTAAATTGACATAACATTCTTTGCTCCTTTTGCTATATGAGGCATATAAAAAAGAGCCCATGCTTTTAGTTTTGCTTGTATAAAGTGGTTCAACAAATTCTCCTCTTACCTATTTCCAGATTCCAGGAGAATGCAGGCAACCAATATATTTTGTCTTATTCACTGATAAAAATCAGGTGGATATGTTCATGTATTTACAAGGCAAAGGACATACATGTAACAGTTGATATGTATGTGACCTGGTATCAAGGTCCTTGATGAGATTTCAAGGAAACAGAACGAATAAAATTAAGGATTCAGCAAAGGTTCTGGTTTGCTTTTATGTATCCTTTCTAACCCTTCTGAAGTTTGATATCACTAGATTTTGCTAAAAAACAATTTTTTTTCCAAACAAGTAAATATGTAACCTCTACAGGATTCCATGAGTGTTCATGCCAATATCTGACAGACTTTCTCGCCTTGCTCTAAGCAGCCCTAGTAATCACAAACTTTAAAAATGTAAATAATTTCATTATACATGAGTACATAGATCAAAAATATTAGGATGCAAAAAGGGCTCAGAAACAGATAGTAAGGACAATTTCTTAGGAGCTAGAGTTAAACCAGGGTTGTATTTTAAATTAGAATATATTTTAAGTTAAAAAATAGTGTTGTCTTAAAAGCATTTACAGTTTAGTAGGATTAACATTTATCAGCTAGACCAACTCACTATCATAATGCTAAAATATTGATGACTCAGTTTTTCCTTGTATTAATAATATTACAGTTGTATATTCTTATAAAATGTTGGTATCACATCCTGGAAAGGAAGGTAGGCTTGAGCCACACAGGACAGTCAAAGAACATAAATAAGAATTGAGTTACTACGAAAATGCATAGATTTTGACATGTTTATATCACCATCATTCTTAAAAATCAAATTAAACTTCCCAAGTGCTACAGTTTTAATAAGCTAGTGGGGAATATGGAAATTTAGCATCGTATAAAAGTGTCCTCTGTCAGATGTTCATTTTAATGACCTGCACCTGGAAAAACTCGACTTTCCAGAAACACCCTTCCTGCCACATAATGGCTCTTGTAATCCTGGTGCCTGCCTCATCTGTGTGATCTCACAGTAGCCTTGTGTGTTAGGCAGATGTGGGGGTGCCTGCCCTCACACCACAGATGGGAAAACCAAAGCTGAGAGGTCGGGATGCGCAAATCAGACCACGCACATCCCGGACGTCACTTCCAATCCCCAATTAAAGGAAGATACATTTCAAATTTTGCTCTGACCTACATATTTTCGTAGACCAGACACAGGATCGTCCTCTTCCTCAAAGATCCTTAGCCAGACAGAACTCGGGCAGCCGCAGCCCTGGGCAGTGAAACAACTTCAGAAAAACTACTGTTGTGGCTTCTCCCTAATGTAGTTTTTGGCATCCAGCTCAAGATATTAATTAATTAACTAATTAATTAAATAATGGCAGGAGTGGAATAAACAGGATGAAGCTTTTTCCCTCACACAAAATAAACTCCTGAAATATGCTTATTTTTAGAGTGATCGATTTAATAACTTATTTATTAGACGGCATAACCAAGTAACAACCTGTACGTAGTAAAGCTATAAGTACAAGCAAATATGTGCATTACATAGTAAGAAGCGAGAAAAATAACGCGTATGCATCTATTTTTCAACCTCTGAAAGGGTGATATTGTCCCCTAATGAAGCTTACCGCTTGTTTGAAATTGAACGGAAGGTTTAAAAGATGGGGGGCAGAGGACTAATTCACTAAGGGCAGTAAAACACAGAAGAAAAACATTTGCTAGCATCCTACCGTTTGCATTATCAGCATTAATGAGCAATGCTCATACTTAGAAGTGTGTCTCCGAATCACAGCAACAAAATACCCAAATGCTTTTTGGTTGATGCTTCTTAATTTTTCTTTTCTTAACAAAATATAACAGCATTTTAAGTCAAAATGAATTCTGTACCTTATTACGGTGTCCACCTAAGGCCAGTAAAACTTAGATTCTTCATCAAGCTGTATTTTTTTTTTCACATCTATGATCCTCACTGAGTGTCTTATATGAAAACGGAAACCAATGCTGCCCCATGCTCAAGTGCCTTAGAAAATATTGATGCTATATTGAAATGTCAGTTTCTTTTATATCCATGTTCTCTGATTGAATATCGGGTTGGAACTTGTACCACATCAATGATTATATGTGATGAAAGCAGCTTGCCTATCCATAAAGCATTTTTAATGCTGTCTTTTTCACATATCTACCCCCAACATCTTTTCGTGTGAAAAATACATATATATATATAAATTGAAGTGTATTTAAGTGTGCAATTTCCACCTAGACCCATCTCTAGGTCTGCAAACAGGCGTGTGCATCTGAGTGTATGTTTTCAAGAGGCACGGTGTGGATCTCCTTTCCCCGAGTCCTTGGTCCTTGGCCTTTTACTTCCACACCTTGTAGGAGTTGGGAGACGATGTGAAGGGAGAAGCAGCAGCCAGACATCAAACCCATTTATTCTGAATCTTAAATTATGACTTTTTATCATCAATATTTTGGTTACATTGTGACACAAAGGACAAATTAACATCCGCTGTGAGGTCTCTTCTTCGATTGCTTTGGGATTTAGTAATGTTTCCTTGGCATAGGACTCCTGCACCCATTGGCTCCCAGCTGCACTGTGATTCTATTGTTGTACAAGGGCCAAAACAAGAAGGATTTGCACCACTGCTCCCAGGGTGCCTCTGCCAATACCTGTAACCGCTGTGACTTGTGGGTGGCTTCTTGCCAGGTGTTTACAGGGAGTGAACACGCCTCTTTCCTTGGCAGATCAGAGGAGGATCCTGAGGGAGACTGACTCACCCTGTTGGCTTTGGAGCACCTGAGGCTGGGGTGCGGGAGCAGACACGGATGCAGATAGATGAAGACGGGCTGCTGGGAAGACCCAGGCACACTGGGCCAAGAAAGCATGTGTTCAGGAGACGGTCATTCCAGCTTCCGTCCTCATCTGACATGATTCAGGCCACCCAGGAGCATCAAGTTTTTAAAGTATTCCAGAGTGTTGACAAAAAAAAGAAAGAAAGAAAGAAAAAAGAAAATCCCAACTTGTTAGTTGTAAAGGTGCATCTGAGAGGATCTCTTGGAAAGAAGAAACAGAATCGTCCATCTGTTATTTGTACTTTGATATACAGGTACCTTCTGCTCGGTTTGGTCTCAACCCAAGCAAAATACATACGTATGTTTTGTGTTGTTTTGTTTGGTCTCATTCAAGAATTCAACATACATTTCTCTCCCCCATTCCAGCACAAAAAAATAGGAATAGGGGTAAGGAGGGGGAGCTGAATGTGGAAAGAAAAGTAAAGCTTTTCCAGGAAAAAAAACAAACAAACAAACAAAAACAAACACACACACACACACACACAAACACAAAGCAAAACTCGCAGTCTGATCGTGCAAAATTTGCTTCTCCGGATAAAGCACTTCTTGACAGATTCACAACGTCCCCTTCCCCCTCCCGAGGCCTCCCGTCCACCCAGGGGAAAATACAGAATGAAAGTGAAGCCATTCTTTTTCTTAAGGCTGAACAGACACACAAAGAACACATTTCAAGGACTCTCCAGCGGGTGGTGATTTGCAGGGCTCCTGCTCTGAGCTCTGCCTGTGACCTGCCATCCATCCTGGGGTCAGCGGCACTCCTCGTGTGGGGGCAACAATACAAGGGACAAACAAAAGAAGAGAAGCCAATGGTCCCCACAATAAGATCCAATATTGACTTTACAATCACAGGTACAAATTGCTCAAATCGATAATTTCATTTCTCCTTCAGACCTTGTCGTCTAAAACTAATTAGAAGCCAGGTTCCCAAGGAATGGTCTATAGTCAAAGAAAATACTGGGGATTTGGAAGGAAATCATTCTTCTACTTCAACCGTCTGATGGAGGTGGGAAATACGTGGTCCTATTCTGGCACGTTCAGGGTGTTGAGGAAGGGCGGAGTCCTGTGTCCAGATCGCAGCTTCCCCACCGACTGGGGACTCTGTGTTTATAGAGGAAAAACCAAGAAGCCAGAGAACGTGGAGTACTTCCAGCCTCCCATGAGGTTCCCCCTCTCCAGTTTGAGATGCACTTTGTCCTCCCTTTCCATCAGCAGTAGGACACCGTTGCTGGCAGCTTCTCTGGTCACGTCCTGGTCTCCTGCAAAGGCTGAGATCACCGGGTAGCCGTTCTGCATTAAACTGACCTGCGGTGCAGAGGGTAGAGCTCAGCGGACCTGCAGGACCCCACCGGCCCATGTCCATTCTCCGATCCCCCCACGTCCCCCTGCCCTTTCCACGGAGTCACCCCAAGGGCCTGGCCCGGAAGATGCGGTGGCTTCTGGGCTGGAGGCCCCACAGTTGGGGTCAGCGCGCTCCCTGCTGGGCCCAGATGCCCAGAGGGCACGCAGGACCTGCTGCCACGGGGCCACAGTCCTCCGAAGCCGAAGCGGAAAGGGTCTACACAGCCTCAGAGCTACCCACCTGGATGGTCTGTCTGTTGTACACTTTGACCACGTGGAAGCTGAAGCTATAAATCCCTTTTCTCGGTGCTACAAATATACTGGAGGCAAGATCGAAATGGTTGCCAATATTTACTAATACCTGAAAAAGAAGAGGGAATACAGCACAAACAGAGCAAACCCCTCCTCAGTGTCTGTCTTACTTAGACTGGCAAAACCACCGCCACGGGGCACCCCAGGCAGCACGCTAAAACTGCCCCCCAACTGGGAGGGGGCATATAGAGGGATGGGGGTGAGTGGGAGGGGGAGGGGAGGGTGGAGGGCAGAGGGAGAGGAGAGGGGGAGGCTGGTGGTAAAATAGCCTACACCTGGAAGGGATTTGAGAAGAATCCTAATGGACTATAATTAATAAAGGTGTTAAAAAGTGTATTTTATGTCTGCATTGAAAAAATGGGTGCAAATTGTGCATGTTGGGGGCAAGGCAGAGAAAAAGGAATAGAAGACAATGAGGTCCCGGTAAACAAATGGAATCGAGTCTGTTCAGAGGTTTATAGGATTCCAGAGGTTTCCATGCGAAGTTTGCTTTCACAAATAGGGTGCCGCGCCAGGATGAATGGGGAGAACGGGACCATAGCTAAGGGGCCAATTCAGGGAAATAACTTGCATCAGCTCAAGCTTGTCCCCTGTGTCCCTGGCCCCTGGCCCTTGGCACCTCCCTGGGAGCACACAGGAGGTGCCCAAGCTCAGGGGTGAGGGGAAGACCTGGTAGATAAACACTAGCTGCACCTGTTTCCTTCACTTTCCTCTGAGTAATGTGTTTGCTCCCTTGGCTGAGCTCTGAGGTCATGCAAATAAGCTTGATTAAATGAAGGGTGTGGAGACAGCAGTTGGATACCCTGAGCTCAAACTACAGTAGCCTGTGAAGACTAATGACAAATTAGCCAGAGGATGTGAGGTCACATGACCCTGCAGATGATTTTTCTCAAATGAGAAGGGGATCAGAGCATTAGTATCACAAGCAGAATCTGCAGAGTGAGCGATCCCTCATGAAGACCCAATTCCCTATCAGGAGTTTAAGACAGAATTTGGTCACACCGTCTGGATCTTGTACCCACCTCTACTCACGCACAAATGCACAGCTCGATTGCAATAATAAAATGGCCCAGTTGGTGTTCTGGGCTTTTAAAGCAAATAGCCGGCAACAACAGAACCCTAGGTTAGGAACCTTAGGAATCCTGTCTTCTGCTCAGAAAATAAATTTCAACCGAATAACTCTTGCTGTTTACTCCTCACACACTCATCGTAGATGAATGACATGCAATCCCAAACAGCAATGTGCGATCTGCCCGTGACAACCACTGTCACCACTCAGGAAATAAGCGCACACCAGCTTCTTCAAGGAGCTCAGGGCACCACTTTAGTCCCCCTCGCTTGCAGGGCTCACGCAGACACTTGGGGCTCTATTGTTCGAGACCGTGAGCTGCACAATGTCTGCTCTCCCTCTCTTCCAGCCTGGGCTCTCAGTCTGCCTTACGATGCTTTAAAAAAGAATAGAGCATTCTCCATCCAAGCCCTCGGAACTGTTTCTTCCAACTCAATGACCTCAACTCTTTCTCATCAGTTTTAAATGCTGGAAACTGGTAAATTTAGGGCCCTGCTGTCAATGAAAGAACACCCAAGGAGCCCAGAAGAGCAGGTTTCACTTACTCCCTCACTGGGGAAGCAGGGAACAGCATTTCATCCTGCCTGCCACAGTTAGCTCATCTATAAAACTAGAATCTTATCTTGCCTACAGCTTCTCTTGCCCCCACATCACAGAGTTCTCCTGATACCCAAGTGAGATGACGGGACGTAACTAATGATAACACATGAAGAACTTGTTAATAGAGTAAATAGATAACAAATATCCATTAATGGGTGTCTGCTTTATCTGGCAATAATCAAAACCACTAATTTTATTTAAAAAAAAAAAACCTGTTTAAAAACAAATGAAAAAGAGATCACCTCCAAACCCTGAAAACTTCAAGTAGATAATCCTTAGCAAGGACTCAATTAAATCAATCCTTTGGCCTACACACGGGCAATGGTGTGTGTAGGTTCACACTTGCACTGAGGTGTAAGGATTGGTTAACAGGAGGGAAATCGGTTAAGTGTGGCCAGAGAACCCAGGACTCTGTTTTAGTGGGAAGCATGTTGGCAAAAGGAAGGCACTGAGCAGGCAAAGTCTGGGAACCACTATAATGTTTTCAACTTTTTTCTGAAAAACAACAGAAACCAAGACAGGAGGGCACAAGAGGAAGGTCACAACCTCCAATTCTGAACCCAAAAACCCAGAGAAGAGATTGCCAAGGTCTGATCATTGACTGAATCCTCTGCTTCGAGCCAAGGGAGAGAAGTTAAGTGGCCTGGGTTACCTTAAGTCATTGATCCTTATATATTTTTTAATCTATATGACCACACTATATATAATATTTATGTGCTGTATATATTTGTACATTATGGTATATATGTTGTATTTACTATCTATACCATCTAAATAACCACACTCTATTTTGTTTTGAATTCATATAACCATCCCTGCTATTGCCCCCTCTTCGCGACTTAATTTTCTTGAACATAAGCGTCCTCTCTCCAGTCCATGCCAAGCTAAGCAGTAGGCACATATTTCCTAATCCTTGGCTGAGACTTTTGGAGACTCCCCTTTTGGGGTGTGTTTTCCACGCACTCAGTCCCCAAGTTGGCCACCTGGATGACCGAGGCCTATCCACCACAAACGACAGCCCCCATCCCAGCGAAAAGTAAGATGCGCAGGCTCCTTTCGGGGAACTCATTGCAGATCCCTTAGTTTTAAAAGACTGTCAGTCATCCAAGTGCCAACAGAGCTGCTCGTGATAAAAAAGCTACAATGTGAGAAAAGGGAAATGGCAAGGAGCGCTTACTGGGAGAGGGAGAAAGGCGAAGGGCAGGGCAGAGCAGAGAGGCTGCGAGCGCCTGGAAGTCCCCAGCCCACGCGCGCAGGCCCCTGCCCTCTCCACCCCGGGCGGGAGGCGAGGTGGCAGGCCGGCCGGCTGACCTGGTCGAAGTAGATGGTCATGGTGCGGTTGCTCATCTCGGACGGCTCGTGGTTGGTGCTCCGCGTGGCGGAGAAGGCCACCTTGGCGCTGCCGGAGCGCACGGAGATACCCAGGGAGGAGGTGACCGCGCCGTCGGCCGACGGGCTCGAATCGCACACCACCAGGCACTTGCCCTCCAGCACAATGGGCTCCGTGTCGTTCTGCGCCCGCACCGGGCAGCCGGCAGGCAGCAGCAGCAGCAGCAGGGCCAGCGCCGCCCCCAGGCAGGAGCCGCAGCCAGCCGGCGCGCGCAGCGCCCCCCGGCGCCCGGGCATGGTCAGCGGCGGCCCGCGGGGGCCCCGGCCGGGCGCCCGCATCCGAGCTGAGCGGGCGGCGCGCGAGGGCGACGCCGGACAGGGGCCGGAGGAGCCCGGGAGGGCGCGCGGGACGGCGCGGGGCCTGGGGAAGCCTCCTTTGGCCTCGGTCCCCTGCTCTGATGGTCAAGGCCAGGTCGTCCTCAGAAGAAAGGCGCCAGCGGACCTGTCAGGGCAAAGAACCCGAACGCTTAGACTGGGAGGTGAACCTGGCGGGGGGGCAGAGGGGCACGGGCAGCAGGTGCCTGCAGCGCAAGGGTCCCTTTCCGTGGAGGCCACCCTCTTAGTACTGCACACAGCCACCCCTTCCCGGATTGGCACAACAGGTCCGAGAAACGCCCCGGCGCCCTGGGGCAGTGCGTCCCTCAGGGCTCCTGGGCGGCGTGCGCCCGGGGTGAGATGAGGTAAGGGGCCCGAGGTTCTGCAGGGCCTCGGCCCTAAGACATGGTCGGTGACCTCAGAGACGCCGTCAACGCCACCCCCGGGGCCCATCCTGCAAAGGCGGAGAGGGGCGAAGATGCAGGCAAAGAGAGAAAGTAGGAAAGGTCTATCGCCTTCATTTTAGTGGCATTTTCTTGAAAGCCACACCAAGAAACCTTTTTCCTTTCTCTGCTCTCCCTTGCCTCCTCTGTCTATCCATCCTGGATATAGAAATATTATTTGTAAGCAGTCCACTTAATAAAGATCGTATCCGCTTTCGGCCCAAAACCAAATCCCAAGGAAGCTCCTTATGGTGAATAAGATTAAGAGGAAAAGATAGAGAAGACAGACTCTAAAACCAAACGCCCACTTCCACCGTCCCCGCAGCCCGCGGCGAGCTCCCTTGGAGAAGCCGCTCCGATCGCTCTCCCTGGCGCAGGACCAGAGGACTGCACGGATGAGCGTCCCAAGCTTGGCCTGTTGGGCAGCTTTTGTCCCTGGACTCCCGGCCCTTCCCGGCCCGGAGGCAGCCCTGGAGCTTTCTGCTAACTTGAGCGCGCGTTCGCACTTTCCCGACCCTCTCTTCCCCCACCAGACTAGACAGGTCATTTCAACCCCCAGTCGGAGAAACGAAAAGCAAGGAAGCCGCTCCCCTCACCGCCCACAGCCTCGGTGCAACTCCTCCAACAGTCTACCCAACAAGAGAAGTTGTTTCTCCGGGAGTAGCCAGCCTCCCCCCAACCCCGTACACAACGATTTCGACATTGTCTCTCTTTCGCCCTCTCCAGAACGCAGATTCTCCAAGGTCCTCATTAAAATATATGCATGAAGGCAATTAACGTGCTGATCGTGGAGGACAGGCTTGGGCTTTGGTTACCTGGAACATCCATGATGAGCGAGCAGCGCTGTCCGCGAAGTTGTTCTGCTTAAAGAAGATGAGCGGGAGCTGGCGGGAGGAGACTCGGAGCGCAGCCCTTCTCCCCGCGCCTGGCCAATAACCGCGCCGCCCCGCCCTGCCCCTTTCCCGCGACGGCCGGCGCCCGCTCCGGGTACGCCCCGTGCCGCGCACCCCGGTGCCCCGCGCGGCGCCCGGAACCCTCACGCCCGGCGTCCCTCACCGCGCCGCGCCTCGGCTCCGCACGTCCCGCGCCCGGCATCGCAGCGCGCGTCGCCCGGCGTCCGCTCGCCCAGCGTCCCGCACGGCACGGCGGCTCGGATCCTCGCGCCCGGCACCCGCACACCCCGCGCCCGGCACCGCGCAGCGCCCCGCGCTTCGCACCGGTTATGTGCCAGGCACCGCACCGGTTCGGCACCGCACCCGGGCCCTCGGTCTAGGAGGGCCCTTCGCGCACAGCGCGCCCGCAGCGTGGCTCTTGCAGCCGGACCCCTCAATCCCGGCCTCTCCTCTGGTCTCCAGACGGCACCGCCATCGCCATCGCCATCGCCCGGAGGACTCCGCGCACCGCCCCCTCCCGGGCTCGGCTCCCGCTCTCCTCACCCCCGCCGCACCCTGCACCGCCCGGGTCCGGCTCTCACCCAAACACCCAGGGCGAATTCCTCCCAGATGCCTCGCTTTTAATAATTAGGCACCCTCAAAGCACCGGTCGCTCTTCTTTTCGATTCTTTCTTTTCTTTTCCAAATTCCCTCCAAGTCTTAATCCTGCATAGCGTGACTACTTTCATAATTAAGGGGTAAAGCAGTTTTTCTTTAAAAAAAAATTAAAAATAAAAGGACTGAAATGGAGAGAAAAGGCTTGGGATTTTAATGGCTTAAAGGCTGTGGCTCCGGAATCTCCAGTTTGGGAAATAGCAGATTTTGGCAGGGATCAAAAGAGGCGCCGCCGCCTGGGTTTCTGTTTCTGCTCCTCTGAACCTCGGGGCTCCTGGAGCGCATTGGCACACGCGCTTATTTATTAAAATGCCTACTCGGAGCTCTAAGGACCCGGGGAGACGCGCTGGTTTCCCAGCTGCGCCCAGAGCGCGGGCGAGAAGCGCAAGCACGGACGTGGGGCGCCACCTACGGGCGCTGGGGCCTCCCTGCGGGCGAGCCAGCGGCCAAGGGACAGGAGGAGGCTGGCTGTGGGGCTTCTCAGACCCAGAAGAGCAGTCCCGTCCTCTGCAAAAACCTAAGGACAATCAAGGATCTTCCCGGCCCCCGTCAGTGCCCTGGCTCTGAGAACGCGCAGCGGCACCCTTGATTTTGCAGGTCTTCGCTCCTCCAACAGGAGACTCGGCCGGGATGAGGTGTGCTGCGGTCGCTTAGCACTGGTCATCGCTCCGCAAAACCTTCGCACAGACCACGGGGCTGTATGGTCTGCGCCCCCCTTAAACAATATTTACAACACACTCTCTTACGACTTGACTTTAAAAAAAAAACGTTGTTAAAGAAAATTCGTAGCCCTTCCGACTTGCGTAGGGTACCTTGCCGACAGGCAGATGAAAAATCAACTGTAAGTCTGCCAATGCTCTTCTTAAGAACAGAGCGAAAAAGTATTTCCTAGTCCCCCAGACTTCGCACTTGGCCCTCTTTTGTTTGAAGGTTGAAGCCAGTGTTCTGGTTCCACTATATCGGCTGGGTCTTTTCAGGTAGGGGGTTTTCAAAGCTTTATTTTCCAGAGGCTCTCCTTGTGGCTTTTCTCCCTATTTAGAATTGACAAGGCCTCCTATCTGAGCAATAAGATTAAATTCGTTTCCAATCAGTTTAACTGAAATGGATGTGTGGGAAGACAGGGGCAAAGTTAAACAGAATTGCATATGACTACATGAGACAAAATATTTAGTATGGTTGTAAAAATGTGATGGAAAGAACTTCTGAGCCAAATGTTTTCTAACTTTACTAGCAACATAGTAAAAATATAAAACATTCCCCAAGCCTGTTGGCCTCCTAAGGATGCTAGCTGAAAATTAAGTACTTAATTTAAATATTTTTAAAACATGTGAGCCAGCTGTACTGGACTTTGCCAGGAAACTTCTTCAACGCTATCATATTTTGCTGCCTTTTTTGTTTTGTTTTAACAGTGGAGATTGTTAATTCTTCCTTTCAGGTATTACTTCGTTTCACTACTGCACTGATTTGACAATCTCTTATCGTCAAAATAAACACACCCCAGTCATCCCATCATAGAGAACACTGATTTGTGTGAAATAATAAATAGCAAAGACACTAGATCTATGAAGAAATGTGAGATACAGGCTGATAATTAGACAAATTTGGGGATGCTAATTAAGTAGCAATACCTCTCACACATCTATAAATCTTTAAATAAGAACTCTATTAAGCAACTGTCTTAAATGTTGTGCCAAAGCATTTCTTTTGACTACTGCAAATGCAAGCACGCATGAACCGAATTGTTATCATCATCTTTGGGGGGAATAAAACCAAAGCTCTTTTCCATGTGGCAACAAAACTATTTAAATTCTATGAATCAAGAAACCTTTAATACGTAGGGAGCTAAATCATGGACTTAGAGCAGGAAGCATTCTTATATAAGGGGGAAAATAGGTTAGGCTTAAATTTAGGCTTGACACTCTTCTTAAGAGAAAGTCATTGTAAAAAGCTGCAGATTGATAGAGAAATGGAAGATTATTTATTTACTGATTAATTATTCTATCTATAAGGATACATTTAGGTTGTCTCCCTCTAGGTTGTGATGGAATTGTAGCTTATAAACACGCTTGGAAAGAGTTTCAGACTACAACCTAGATGCAAAGTCAGTGTGCCTCCTGGTTATTGCAGAAATTACTTCTGTTCCGTTTCCATGGTTCTAGAACTTGCTGCCATTATTACTAGAACAGTGGTAGAGTCTTTTCTCTTCTTTTCTCTTTAAGTGTAAGAATGTTCCCATCCACACTAAGGATGTCATCAATGGCATTTCCTGAACATCTGTTCTATCTCAGAAATGGTGCCTTGTCCTTTATCTATGATCTAGAATACAGCTTAACACCCAGATCACCCCATGGTAGACAGATGGCCACATAGAGCTTAAGAGAAAAGTATTCTAATGTTAACAACAACAAAAAAAAAAAGTGGGAGGGGAGGGCTAGGATAATTCAATTTCCCCTCCTTTCATTTGTCCTAAAAATTTATCTCTAATAGAACTTAAAATTGATTTCTTTGGATAGAATCCATCACTGAAATATATCATTATATATTTCATTATGCATTATAGTCTTTTCTTGCTTTTTTAAACTGATACATAGTATTTATGATTGTATTCTAAACATGTGAAAAATATGATGTGCTATGTATTCCATACTCTTGAATGTCAATGCTGTGCACATTCCTTTAAAAAATAAACATGCAAGCATTAATGAGCAAAAATAGGTTTTCTTTTTAACCCTATTTAAGAATAATTGGCACATATAATTGTATATATTTAAAGTTTACCTTGTGATGATTGGATATGCATGTACATTGTAGAATGAATACCAAGATCAAGATAATTAACACATTCGTCACGTCACATAGTCAAGAGAGTTCATTCTTTTTTATTTATGTGATGACGACGGTTAGGATCTACTTAAAGTAACTTTCAAGTATGTAAACCGTGTCATTAACTGCAGTCCATGCTGTACCTCAGATCCTCGAAATGACTCTTCTTACAGAAATTGGACACCCGCTGACCTACACCACCTCCCCTCAGCCCCTGCCAACAGCCATCCTATCTTCTGTTTCTGGATTCCACATATGAGTGATATCATGCACTGTTGTCTTTTTCTGTGTGACTTATTTCACTTAAGATAATGCCCTCTAGATTCTTCCTTTTTTGTCACAAATGGCAGGATTTCCTCCTTTTTTAGCTGGGTGCTAGTCCATTATGTATATATACCGCACTTTTTCTATTTATTCATTGACAGACACATAGACCGTTTCCATACCTTGGCTATAGAGAAAAACATTGCAGTGAACGTGAGAATGTATCTCCTGGGGTTACCGATTTCATCTCCTTCAGACTGATATAAACCCAAGAGTTGGTTTGCTGCCTCACAGGTCATTTTATGTTTACTCCGTGAAAATATAAATTCCTAAAGTTTTTCATGAATATATTTCCAATGTGGTATAATGTTATTCTGACCAGTTGTTAAGATGTGGAAAATAATTAATAATTCTAAATATTGCATTCCTTTAAGTTATATGTGCCAAATTGTTTAAATGCCCATTTGTATTTATCAGTGTAATTATAAACAGTATTGGAATATGTATTAACTCCAACATGTATAACAGCAATGAAAAAGTATAAATACTCCATGCTATGTGGACACTTTGATGAATTAGCAAAATTAACAAAAAATCTTTAAAAATTGAAACCAGTTCTCTTTCACTTCAACAGAAAGACCAAGAATTGTCAAAGAAGCAACTGGCTTGTAATTGTTGGGTGGCATTAATAAATAATCATAATGATCCAGTCAAATTAGCTAAGAGTTTGTTGACAGCTAAAAATTCCAGATTAGCTAACTTCAAGTGCATTAAAACTGTGCGTTATGCAGTCATCGTGAACTAAACCAACTACCTCTGCCGTTAAAGAACACGCTTAACTGTTTTCAAAAACCATACAGCAACTATTTATTTATACATTTCAACATTCAATAAACAGTCTTTAAAAATAGGATTTTTAATTTGTTTTTATTAACAGGCTGATAAAATATAGAACCACCTCTGGCCCCCCATACTATTTCTACAACATTACAAAATAAACCCGTCACATTATAAAGGAATCCCTTTTTCACTTTACAATGCCTTTTGAGCTTAAAAAATAAGTCTAGACATCTGTTTGGGGGTAAATATTAGAGTGTGTGAGGCTTTATGAGGCCAGAGTACTGAAAACATACAAAGGGATCTAGCCTCTTGTCACTCCCATGTCACTTGCTACTTGATTCTTAATAAGGCATAGCTTAAAATTGACATATAAGGCAAATTAGCAACTTGATGGACTTCTAGTATTTGAAATAAGGCATATCAGCAGAGACAGAAACTATCAGTTAGAAGTCAGTCTTTTTTCAGCTATGTCTCATTGTCTTACACAATCCTAAGATTTAATTTTTTTCTATTTTATGACAGGAAATGTCTCTATTGCTTTACCAAATTGGGTCAAGTGCCTCATGTTAGTCATTTTAATCCTATCAAGACAAAATTCTTTATAAACAAGGACGTCATTTGTCAACTCTTATTCCTCAATACAAGAAAGTATTACTAGAGGAAACGTTCTTTGGCAAACTCTTGCTAAATCCGACAAAAAAAATATCAAGTGGCCCAGAAGGTATAGAGAATCCTTAATGCACTTCCTAAAGTTGAATGCGAACACTCTTTCTTGTACCGTAATGATAGAACTTTCTTTTTTGGAATGAGCTACATGTATGATTTCAAGGCTCTCTATATTCAGAATATTATGAGTACATGTACTAAACATGAATCAAAAATTTTACTAGAAACATGAATGATTTAAGAGAAAAACGAAAAGTGTTTGCTCTTGTACTTTCAGAAATAGTCTATGAGGTTACCGGTCAATGTGTATTTTTCTCTCACATGTTTCCCTATAAGAATAAATTATAAAGCCATGTTGTATTGTAGGTGTTCAATAATGCTTTAAGTCTGAAAAGATTGGAAACACTTCTAAGAATACAAGGCATGTAACCCTTTTGGTTTTCCAAAATAAATTTTATTTTCAAATTTTCATCTAACGGAGAGCCTTTGTTCTTCTCAGAGGACATGCCTACATCTTCAGAAAGCAACAGGGCAGAGAATATGACAGAATTAAAGGAGCTAAGACTTGGGGCACCTGGGTGGCTCAGTGGGTTAAAGCCTCTGCCTTTGGTTCAGGTCATGATCCCAGAGTCCTGGGATAGAGCCCTGCATCGGGCTCTCTGCTCAGCAAGGAGCCTGCTTCCTCCTCTCTCTCTCTCTGCCTGCTTGTGATCTCCGTCTGTCAAATAAATAAATAAAATCTTTAAAAATAAATAAAGGAGCTAAGACTTGGTAGTTTAGGGAGGAATTATCTGGTACATTCTGTGTTTGAAGGTGTGAGACTTGAATATGGGGCCAGTCTTTGGAGCTGGTGATCTGGAGTTGGCAGATACTTTTTTTTTTAAAGTTCAAAATGGTGGTTTTATTAAAGCACAAGGACAGGACCCTTGGTCAGAAAGAGCTGGGCACCAGGGTTGTGAGAGGTAGCTGATTATATACTACGGAGTTGGGAGAGGTAAGGAAAAGGGAGGTTTTCAAAAAGATTTTCATATGTTAAAGAGGACCTACAAGATCCTGGAGGCCTTGCCTTGTCAAATTAAGGTTGTTTTTCCCTCTAGCAAGGCATTAACATTAAGACAATTGGGAGCTTCCTGGAACACATCACACAGGTCCCACCCAGGAGTGAGGGGGTGATGGGGGGAGTAGCAGGGTGTCGGCTTCTGCTTTGTCTTCAGCTGGCTTTGTGCTCCCTCATCATTCCCCCCTGAACATTCCTGACCCTTAAATCTTTAATGTTGTTGAAGGTGGAAGGTCTCATCTTTTGTAACATCTTCCTGCTGAGAAGGGACCTAGAGATGTCCCTACCTATGGGTCAGTATTGGTCAGCTAGGAAACTTATAGGAGCATTATGAAAGGAGAGGCAGCCAAATCCAATGTGGTCAACATACATGACCCTCCTTTACTGGAAGGAGTCATCTGTCAGCCGGAAGTTAGGGCAGTGAAGGAGTCTTGGCACTAGGCAGGGAGGCACCGGAAATGACAAAATAAGGTTAATATTGTAATGGGAAAGAAAAAGATCTGAGTAAAAGACCTTTGATAGTTGACCTTTGATCAGTTTTCTCCAGTCCAGGAATTTAAAGCAATCACTAAAGGAAAGAGAGATCATTTAAAGCGCCAATATGAGTATTCATGTCAGTTAGAAACCCAGAAATATTTCTGTGGTCACCTGGAATGTATACACAGCATTCTGTTTTTATGAGAATGCAAGCTCTACCTTTTGCAACCGTTAAAAGACCTAATGCTATTTTGTGAAGGTGCTTCACATATTTGTATTACTATAGCATTGAATAGAGAAATGCTACTTTGCATGTCATTTAGGGCTTTGCCTATGTACTTATTAAGACCTTCCAAAAACAAACAAACAAGAATTTCCCTATGCCAAACAACATCCTCCAGTCTCAAAGAGGGAACAAAAATTGATGCTAGGTGGTCATACCAATAAGACACAGAGCCTGCCCACCATTGTTTTAAATTTGGAAATTTGGCTGGGTTGGCTAGTAATGGTTTTAATAATGCATCTGTGCATCCAGGCAAAACCCAGAGTACAGTGGCCGGTCCAGCCTGGGGAAGTCAGCAGATATCCTGGTGAACTTCTTGTTGCTCTCTCCTAGCCCTGCCCGGCTAGGCTACCTGACATCACCCTAGGGACCAGGGAATCAGAATATATTCTTATGGTGTCACTGCAACACACTGGACTATGGATGGGACTATTTCAGTCCAACATAAAATAAATGTAACTCAGACATTGCCTAGAACTGAATATAGCCTCTTTTGTTGTGGCTTCAAAGTTATTGGGGAGGAGTAAGGATATTATTTCATGCTTGATATTAACTGTTGATATTGACACTACTCTTTGGAAATAGACCATCATCCTAAAGGAATATTAAGAAGACATTCATGGGATTGTCATGCTTTAATACTGAGCAACTTGAAGATTCATGTTTTGTAGAATCATGCCTTGCCCAGCTAAGAACAGCTGGTTATCTCTTAGGGGCCATTCTTCTGATTCACCCACTACAAAAACTATTTTACGCTGATCAGAAGTCTTTAAGAGAAATCTGGTTATCCTCTGCACAGCAATCGGAGTGCAGGAACTCATGTAGTTAAGACATAATTCTCTACCCGAAAGTGAATGGTGTGCTGCTAGCTGGTTGTTTGAGCCGCCGACTGCCGGGTTCTATTTCTGGTCATGTAGGCACAGTACCTGTGACCCATGACTGCCCACTGCTCACTCCCTTCATTTGCTTTCTTCACCGTAACTCACCCAGACTATGGAGATGTTTATTAACACAAGATTCATATAAGAAAGGAGGGCAGTCACATTGAGGGAGATGATCCTACATGCCCATGATTCCCAGACTGTAATGAGCAAACGGAACACCTGGAAATCTTGTTTAAAATGTAGGTTCTGAATCAGTAAGGTTGGGATGGGACCTGAAATTCTGGGCCTCTAACAAGCTCACAGCTGGGGACAATGCTGAAGGGCTGCAGGCTCCACTTTGGATAGCAAAGATCTGCCTTTCTATTCTTACCAGGACTTAATCAACACCTGAAAAACATCCCGAAGGTCTAGCATTAGGACATTGATGAGGAAAATAAGCCTAAATAAAAGAAGTTAAAGTCGCATCAGAAAGTGGGTTGGCGGTCATACAATGCACATGGCAGCCAATACTGGGTTTGGTGGTGTTACTATATCACGGTTCTGGCTCATTATCGCCTGAGGAAGCCGTTTTCTCGTTTGTCCCGCTATATTCTATACACATTGTTTCAGAAAGAAATCGCTCTGTGTTAAAATCTTACACAAAACTCTATTTTCTGCTTTTCTGAAAGCTCAGTTTTGGCAAGACAAATTAAGGACAGTTGAGGAAACAGGAGAAACAGCTCTCTAAATGCATTTTTAATTGACACCAAGACATAGTTTATCATCCAGTGTAAGACTGTTCTATCAGTAGTTATTACTCCATAAATGTCATGATGGGGCTTCAGTTTGTGAGCTGATCACCAAGTACATTCTTACCCAGGGCTGAAAATTTTACAGTGTGTTTTTGGGAAATGTGTGGTAGCTCTTTGTCTCCTGAGTCAAAATGTTTTGGTTCCAAGCAGCAAAGGCAGAGGGGCAGTGAGACCAGTGTCTGGATCCATTAAGAACTGGTAGACATAGAAACCCTACAGACAGGAACAAAAGCAAGCATTCCCCCGGTTGTGACATCAGACTATTCCTCTTTGTAGGAAGCTGGGGTTTTATTTACTCACTATCAGAGTACTCACAAGTTAAAATTAACCTTAAAATAAGCAAAATGTAAAACAAAATTTATCCCTTGCCAGGTTGACTAGATTTATGTTTGATAAATCATCGTTCTGATTTTTCATGATAATCTATAAGGAAGTATATGGATTTCCCTTCAGGAGCCTCATCATTTCCAATAAGCGTAAGCATTTGTTAAATTTCTAATATAGCTGAGGCACAGGCTATATTGTATTACCATTTCTCCAGAGAAAACTCTAACCATGTAGGGAGGTAAGGAAGACACATTAATGAGTCCAAAGGCAAAAATTCAGGGAAGTGCTGACTTCCTGTCAGTGCTGAGGGGTCAGAGAATGGAGAAAGGTTCGAGAGCTGGCACTGTGGTATGGGATCTTGGGGAAGGTGGATTTTGAGAAAAGAGACAGGTACTCTCATTCGTAAAGGGATACGCATAGTGAATGACCTAGACTCTGAACCTTAAACAAGTATGTATATTTTTAACCTAGCTTTCAAAAACACTGAAACAAAAAGTTTGTATTATGAAAAATAGTAGAACATGAATTGCCTTACTTGACAGAGAGGGTTTGGGGTTCTGTTTTTGTTTTTAGTTTTTTTAAATCCTCTATATGCCTTTAGGAAGCTTTCAGTGAATATTAGGAATTAGATTCAGTTTGGGTTTAATTCATAATGTTACTTAAGTTGTTCTGCACAGAACGGTTTTGAAATGTTGCATGCATACTAATATATTCCCTGATTTGTTTCTATGTATTAAGTAACTCCCTAAAATGATATATGGTTGCATTAGTATCATCTTGTTCACATTTCTCTTACAGTGCTTATAGTGAGCCTTACATTACGATTATGTGTATAAAATATCTTGCCCACCCACAGATTGTTAATTCTTTGCAAACAGGTACCATGAACTTTTTTGTCTTGCTATCAACACATCTAACCCACACCTTTACCTGTTGGGAGTTCTACTTATAGTTATATATTGATAAATGAATTCAGCTGCTCATTACATAGCAGTTTTAGGTAATTTTATTATATGTCTTCATGTGTACTTTTAGAAATTCCTGATGGGCAAAATGACATAATAAGTTAAAAAAATTCAAAATGCCGACAATGTTTATGAACTCATGCAGGAAAATTAGATTGAAGAGATCACGATTTTGTTAGTGCTGGTGTGGGTTTTTTGTTTGTTTGGTTGGTTGGTTTGGTTTTGGTTTTGGTTTAAAGAGGTTTCAAATTTGTGTAGCCTGGTCCAGGAGACATTCCTGTGGAACCGGAGGATGGAAGTAAGCTTTACTGTTGAGCTTGCATTTGTTAGTATTTGTATTTCTGAGAGGTCTGAAATAGAATCGAGTATAAGACAGCAGAATGGGCATACCAAAAATTTCACAAAGCCTTCAGAACTGGAAGATCTGTCCTTCATGTGCCCTTCAAGTGCACAGCATCACTAATCTCTAGCCATCTTCGCAGAGCGGGACTGATGTGTGGGTCTCTATCCCCATATATCCATGTGGTATGGCTTCCATAGAAACAGGAAAGAAGTATGGATCAACTAATAGTGCAACAATACTTAGGTTTTCTAGATACGTACATAGCAGGACATTACGTGAGGAGCATTGTCTATATAGAACACTTGTTAGTCGCGAAGATTGGTATTAATTAGTACAGCTCTTTACTTCCTTAAATAAATAAATTGTCCTAACCTTGACTACTCACCTTCAACAACATGAAAGTTCAACTGAAACTTTAAACTTAGAAGTGCAACAACTTTCTCTCTTATGTTGTTGTGATTGTGCAGTTGGGCAGAACTTTCATGTAAAAGTCAACTATTGGTTTGGGGTTCCCTTTTTTTTTTTTTAGCTTGTTATCCAGTCCCTGTATTCTTATAACCTTTGAATGCCCTTTGTGTTTCATGTTCTTTCAGTGTTTTCTGAATTTTACTGCTTCTTAACATGAACATCAGAGAGAAGAATTGTTTTTAATGGAAGAAAGAGATTTATATTAGATCATCATATAATAATCCAAAATTTTATATTTCTTTTCAAAATTGTATAAAAAATTCAGCACACTCCTTACTTAAAAGCATGGTTTAAAACAACTTTTTCTATGATATAACAGTAACCATTTGGCAATGGAAAAATGAGAGGGAACACTCATAGGATGTTGGGGGGAGAGCCAGTGACTCTCTGTTCTCAGTCTTCATGAAAGATGCTGTGATACTCACTGAAATTATGGGAAAAGAGCACATGATGTGCAAGTAGAAAGACAAGTAATGATATGATTGAAAATAACATCTTTCGGGATACCTGGATAGCTCAGTCCAGTAAGCATCTGCCTTCTGCTCAGGTCATGATCCTGAGGTCCTGGGATCAAGCCCCACATCAGGCTCTCTGCTCAGTGGGGAGTCTGCTTCTCCCTCTCCCTCTGCCCCTCCCCACCAGCTCATGATCACTAATGCACATGCTCTCTCTCTCTCCCTCTCTAATGAATGATAAAAAACTTTAAAAAATAAGTAAATAAAAATGATCTTTCCTAAATAAAGGAGGCTAGTGTCCTTGAGCTAAATCCCTATCTTTTAGCCAGGAAATAAATAGACAGAGCTGATAAATTTATGACTAGACATAAAATCATATTATTCAGACCTTGAGAAATAGTAGGAGGAAGGGGGGGAAACATAAATTGTTTTAAAAAATTACTATAGGCATTAGGCTGACATAGACAAGAAGCTGGCATTCGTTTTATGTAATCCTTCTGTATGTTCTAATTTATATCCCATGTGACTGTATTACTTTGGATCATTTTTATTAAAATGCATAGAATACATTTTCTTAATGTATTATTTTCTGACATAAGTGCAAAGGGACGGTGGGGAGAACAGATTGGATTGTAGAGATCCAGTCTACAGGAGCAGAAAGGGGGCACTCAATCAGAGAGCCAGAGAAGGGAAAGTGTATCCTGGTGCTTGTTCTTTCTAATTGACATTTTTGCTTAGAAAACAAAACAAAAGAAAACACTGCATGGATGTCAGGGCCAGCGTTGGGGGTCCCGCACTTCCCTAAAGGGGTTCCAAATTGAAACCAGCAAGTGACAGAAGAAGCTACACACTTCCTTTTATAGGCATAAAGGGCAAATAAAAAATCTAGCCCAGGAAAAAATAATAAGGGATAGGAACAGACAAGCCATTGTAAATGGACTACCAATTTCCAATAATGTGTGTGTGTTTTAGGGGAGATTCAAACAATAAAATGTAATTTTAATAGATAAATGAAAAGAACATATATTTTAGAAATATAAAGCTCAGATAAATCTTTAGTTCCGATACTTTCAATAACAACAGCTCATTTACCACCTGGTGGATATATGATCCAACTTCGTGAAAACTAACTGATCTAGGACATAGGATTTGAGTTACAGTGGAAATGTGCAGATGGAATAGGGTTGAAGCCCATAATTCAAGCCCAGAAAGCCAAGCAAAAATATGTAAATTGACCCTCCCCCCAAAATCACAGTATTAATTCTGATTGATGTTATAAACTCTAATAAAAGGTCTAGACTGGGGGAAATTTGAAACATTTGGCTAAAACGAGATTTGAAGACACCTGTCAGATCCACTTTTCAGCTTTCTGCCTATCCCGCATTACCGTGCCTCAGTGCCAACCAATTATGTCACTGGGGAAGTGCCTATCTCTGTAATGAAGAAATATTATAGCATCCCTTGGTTCTCAATCCTGCAGGGAAAGAATTAATAACTAATCACATAATCTCTTCTATAATTTATTTCTTCATAATCCTTGGAGTGTAACAGCACTAATAATGCAAAGGAAGTGAAAATCATGAGACTATTAATATTTGTTGTTTTCATTACACTCTTCTTATTTTGGTTTGATTGTGATGAAAGCCATCAGTTTGAAATGTATTATAAAATTTGAAATCTATTATGCCTGATTTACCTAGCGGATGTTCAAAAGAAAGTGACAAGAATAATTTTGAGGAGCAAAATAAACTCTTTTGAGAGCCTTTTGGATCTCTGCCAAAACTAAAGCAATAAAGAATATGAGAAAAAAAAGAGTTTTAGAATAATGATTTCTGAAGTTCCTTTAACTGCGGACATTTTTCCCTTTCCTTCCAAGTTTCAAGTGGTAGAATTGAGTGACAGAATTTAGAATGACTTCTTAGAAGGGGTTCGTATTAAAAAGTTGTTCCGGTTAACTGAGTGTGTTAAAAGATTGCCATTAAGGACTTTTGAGCTTAGATAACTCACCAACTAAGAAAATTAAATGCCTTCAAAGAAAAAATAATAGGAAATTCAGTGACAAAATGTGAAATATGATATCTGAATTTTCCTAAGCTGAAATACCAGGGAGAGCACCCAAAAAAAGTTAAATTATAAAAGGGGAAATGTACGAGGGCTCATCTCTCACCACTTGAACCCTTATTCCCCCTCGATTTTGGTTCAAAGAAGAAAAAATTAAAGGAAAAATGGGCATTTACATCCCTTAACCCTCCATTATTAAGTAGGAAAATGCTGTGTTTAAAACAGGGAAGATGTCCTGTTGGAGGCCACCACAGACGCCCCACAACCACTTCCTGGTGCATCCCCAAACTTTTATTGTGTTGTTGGTTCACGTGTGCCGTTGAAGGAACCTAGCTATTTCCAGAAAAAAATGAACTCTATTATTGAGTGTCAGACACAAACATCATGAGTGTGTGTGTGTGTGCACGGGTGTGGGTCATAATGCCGGAGACATAAATATACTGTATGTATACGTAGATACCATAATATATAAATATAATATTTTGCAAGATCTGGAACCGCATTTTACATTTCTATTTACTTTATCACGGGCACTTTTGAGAAGCCATTGAAGGAAATAAACCTTCATTTTCTAAGTTACTACTTTTTGAGGTTGTGCCTTACTGCGGTGTAACCCAGGACCCACTGACTGGGACACAAGTGATGCCCAGTTTACTCTTTTTCAATAAGCTAATAAATATGGGATTTATGAAAAATATTTATTTATTTATTTATTTGAGCGGGCGCATGTGAGCGGGGGGAGGGGCAGAGGGAGAAGGAGAGAGAATCTCAAGCAGAATCCCCGCTGAGCAGGGAGCCCGATGGGAGGCTCTACCTCACGACCCTGAGATCATGACCTCAGCTGAAATCAAGCGTTGGACAATTAACCCACTGAGCCAGGCACCCCCACGTGTGGAATTTTTATGCCAATTGTAGTGATGCAGACCAAAAGGGAAAAGAAAACATTTAGGGAGATTAACCTCTCTAACTAGCAAATGCCAGATCCGTAATTCCAAACCTGTCTTTACGAGCATCTATTTTCCAGTTGTACGTCCGGGAATGTTCTACCACAGGTGATTTCAGTTCATAATCTTTACTATTCATTATTCTCTTTAAAAAAAAGGAAAGAAAGAAAAGAAAAGAACATTCTTCATGCCTGATTTAAAGGTCCATTTGCTATGAGCGGGTGTGGTGTGAGGAAGGGGCAGGAAGCCCTCCGCACTAAAAACAGCCCATGCCACCCTCCATTTCTGTTGGGACGGCTGTAAAATGACAGAAAAGACATTACTATTGAGACTGCCTGCTTGTAACCCTGAAGGGAAATTTTGGCTTTCCTGTAGACTATCTTGAAAAAAATGAGAGAAGTGAAAAATAAACCAACTGAAAGCAAATGACAGATAGACAAGATTCTGAGTGTCTGTGATGCCCACGAGCTAAAGAAACAGAGCCAGGATGAAGGACGTGGGACTAAAGCAGGGTCAGAATGACGTCTTTGCAGCAAAGCAATAGTTAAGGACATATGAGAAAAGAGCCAAATTATACACAGATGCATGTTTTCAAACCACACTCATAGAGACTGAAAATGTTTTTGTCCTTCTTAAATTGACTTCTAAAGAGTTATTGAAGAAGGAAATTTACTATTTTCTGTCCCTCCACATTTCCGTGCTTTGAAATCTACTACAGGCTTTTCCTCCTGCAGCATTTCCAAGGCAGCACTTGTCCTTGTTAGAAGTGTAAACATACAAAAATATGATAAACATAGTGCAGGCCAATTTATTTTGCCCTAATTTTAATTTGATCTTTAAATGTAACACCTTTGATTTTTCTCATAAAATAAATGCAACTCGAATGAAAATGATGGAACAAGTAAGAACAAGAGTCAGAATGTAAGAATAGTCAGGCTGATTGGCTGTTCAAGAGCTAAGGGATGACAGAAAGGAATAGGTTGCATGACATATGTCAGTGAAAAGTACCTTGATGAGCCGAGTGACAACGACGCTGATACCTGGGACTTCCCTAAGGAATGTCGGATGCCTACAACTTGCAGAACCCTCATGAAGAAGATCTATGCCAACGGTGTGCAGCACGGTAGGAGCCTTGGGCCATGTGGTATCAACTTGACCTCTGGAGGGACAGGAGACACAGGTTAGTCACGCGGGTGGTCAGTCAGGTCCATGGGACAAAGTCCCAATAAAATCTCTGGACACCACAGGGTGGTGAGTGTTCCCAGTTGGCAATACCCCATGAGTGTTGGCACACATCCTTGCGAGGACACATAAGCACAGCTGGGATCTCCACAACTGGTTTCTCCTGACCCCACCCCATTCACTCTTTCCATCTGCTGATTGTAATTGGTACCCCTGAACTGTAGCTATGAATACAAAAGCTTTACCAAGCTCTGTGAGTCCTTCTGTTGAATCATTGAACCCAGGGGTGACCTTGAGCCCTTTCCAAATTCATAAATGTTTTTACGGGAGAACGTGGGAAGATTCTGCCTGTCTTACCCCAACAGCCATGATACCACTTTCCTACCCCTACATTGGGACCAGAGAGCCATCCAGACGGTCACGAGAGGAGAGGCATGCATTGGGGCAAAGAACAGATGTGAAAACCAAGGGGGATCAGAATTCAACTAATAGGTAACCTTATAAATATTTTCTCATGTTTTTGTATATACATATGAAGTTTGAAAATATCATCAGAAATTTAAAAAAATATAGAAAGCACGGTCTGAAGCAATGTGTCACAACACAGGGCACCTGTACCCCCTGAGCTGGCAAAGGTGTCTTTGATGTGATGGCACTGGGTGCCCAAAGTGCTATGCAGCAGACATTTTGTCTAACTGCAGCACGATCTGCCATAGGACCATAACCAATGCTCTTGGCCATTTGCAAGTCCATTCTTCACAGATTAAAAGGGTGATTTCCCTGTCACCTGATGTCCCTGGTGAAATGAGCATTCGACAAGTTGGAGAAGCAGAGAGAGCCTTGCTCAGACCACAGATCCAGGGGGTGACATTTTGGATTTCATAGTGTTCATGTGTTTATGGTTTCCTTTCATTTTAATATAAAACATAATTCCATTGAATATTCAAATAAGCAAATTATTCATTGATGATCACAGCAGAGGATAACATGAAAGATAAGTAGATAAAACGTGTTGATCGATGTGGGGTTGGGTATGTGTTGGAAAAGTGATTTGGAGAAAACGCCTTTTATTATTGGCCACCAGCCTGGAATCAAAATGGCATCCAATGGGAGCAGATCCATTTGACTTTTCCGAGGATAATGCAAAGCTAGGTGACACAGACACAGGTGACATTATTTTGTTTAGACTTTCAAAGGGCGTTTCATATGGTACAGGAGATAAAAAGCCATTTTGAAATGCAGTCCCTTGGGGTTGCTGAAATCAAACAAAGTGCATTGAAAAGTGGTTAAAAGAAAGATATAAAGCACTTCATTTTGTGGCCGGTCAAAGGCATGCTCCTCGCTGACATTTGTTAATTTTTTATATACTCATTGATCAAATATCTATCATTTTGATCCTTTTCTCCACGGAGATAATAGTGTCAACTCTTCACTCTGAACCCAGGAAGGAACTCATTGAACAGGAAGCGGGCAGAGAAGGGTGCGTATTCTACCTAGCTCCCATTGTTCATGCTTCTATATGCTGCTCGCTGGCAGGACCTCACAAAACTATTGCTCTCCAGAAGCAGAAAGGCTTTGGGCGCACACATCAAGCTGCCCTTCTGCTTGCCCTTCCTGCTTTAAAGAGGGTAGGTGATGGGTGGCTGGGTCCCCTCCTGGACTCAGATACAAATCTGCTGTGGAAATCGACCACCAGTGCAGGTGGACAAGGGACTCCATCTGGCCTACTGGGACATGAGCAATCCCCCTGAATCCATGAAGAAAACTGGGCTGTCTTCATACCTCTGAAGTATAACACGTTACACACTTTTTCAGCCAAAGGAGAATTCCCAAGGCCTTAAAAAAAAAATGTTACAATGACTTGGGAATTATAGGAAAAATTTGGAATATGCTTGTTCGGGATTAAGTTTTCCTAAGGATAGGGGATGGCGGACTATGACCCAGAGACCCAAACACAGTCGCCCTGATCCATTTGGGAATTGCGCTCTGATTTCATCATGGCAGCCAAGTTGAATGTTGTGACAGAGACAATATGACTGCAAAGCCTAAAATATTTACTACTGAGTCCTTTATGGGAGACGTTTGCTGATCCCTGTATGTAGAAACATATGCATACATGAAGGTCGATACTGTGAGAGTTTAAAAAATAAAATAGTTATTGCCTATAACATTGTGAGATGTGTAAGTGATATTGAGATGAAAGACACATACAATATATGTATATACATGATATAAATTAACTGTAATATATATATAATGGTGGTTAAAAATACAGTAAACTAGAACTCACTCCCAGGAAACAAACAGAGAGAGCCAAACCCCCAATATTTGAAATTAACTTTCATAAAGTTACAGAGAATATGGAAAGTTAATTTTCAAACCAGAAGGGACATAAAAGGCAATATTATATAAAATATTCAAGGCTTGGAACAAAATTTTCTGATAACTTAAAATATATTACTTTTAATTCTTAAAGTGAAAGTAGCATTCATGATGTAAACACATCTTTGGTTTTGTTTCTCTCTCTCTCTCTCTTTCTCTCCCTGCTTCTTTCCCAATCCAATGTAATATAGCACCTCTCTGATGATTTGGCACAATTTCTCTCTCTAACAGGAACTTAAGATTTTGGATCTATTAACAGGGCATACATTATTTATTAACTTGCATCAGGAGTAATTTTGCAATTGGCAAGCTTCAGAAAGCTGCAGAAAATGACCAGACCGCCACCATTGTATGTATTACCTCTCAGCAATCAGTGACAGATAGAAACGTTAAAAAGGAAGCTCCTTTCCTGTCAGTCGGAGATGGCAAGTATAATTCATAATCTCCTCCTCTGTCCATGAAACAGTTAACTTGTGCATTAGTACAAACGCTTAAAAAGTACACAGACATTAATCTTACAATGCTCTGGAGACCCATATGAGCTAGCATTGTATGTCAGTTTGGGGAAGATTAAAGGTGTCTTAGCTGTACTTTTGCAGACTTTGGCAGGTGGTCTGCAGTGCTGAGACACAGGACCATTGTCAGGTTACACAATCGTGGGGGATGTGGCCTGTGATAACTGATTACAAGCAGGAGTCACTCACAGCACTGTACCTACACGTGCGTTACTTGTTTTATGTGCCCGCTACTACCCTTTAGGGAGTAGTCAGCAGTGCACACGTCTGGGGCTTCATTTACAACAGATGACAGCTCTCTGAAGCCAGCTATGTATCAGATAAATTGAGTGTATGGGTCTGAGAGGTGAGGATTGATATTGTGTGCGAGTAGCCTGGCTGGGAGAAAAGCTGGCAACGTAGGAGATGCAGGGGCAAAATATAATTGAGAAATGGTTGCAGAGGGGATGGAGTACATCTCAGCCTTAGGAATGCAACGCTGTAGTCAAAAAAAAAAAAAAAAAGAAAACATTTGAGATTGGGTGCAGCGTTCGTTCCGCCTGGGTCCAAATTTCCCATTTTATCGCAATTTCCCAATATATCACTTATTTTATTAACGTGGCAGGAATGCACATGACCTAAGTGGACCCACATGTTATGGTGCCTCTCTTTGCCTAGGTTTGATACAAAAATAAGGAGGGAAGAAAAATTTATTTTATTTTACTTTGCTTTTGTTTTGAGTTTTTAAAGAAACCAATATAGCACAAATGCTGAATGCGTGTTTAGAACCTTTGGAAACAGACAATAGTGGAAAATGAATCCTACTTTTAAGGAAGCGGTTTAAGATATCAGTCTTCCAAGCATAATTTAGGTTTGACATTATGAGAAAATGCCTTCATGAGTCACAGGGTTTTTAGGAGCCGGTTACCTTAGTGATTTTATTTATCTCTGATACTGTCTGACAGTTCAAATGTGCTTGGTGATACCTGCTGGCGGTTGCCAGTTTTAAACTACAGGAAATGGAAAGCAAGTTGCTTCTAGGACATTGAACTTGGAATTCCTTTTCTATTTTGGCAAATGGTGCAGGAATTGTGGAAGCTGTCCCATTGTCTTAATATTTAGGGAAAACTCACATTAAAATCAGCATTCTTACAAGCGCATAGATTTCAGTAACATACATAGACCTATATCTACACAAACATACACGTTCCTATATGTTGCTTTCGAAAGTAATAAACAGGTACAGGGAACCCAGATTTTAAATGACAATTGAGTAAATCCGGATTTACATTACAAAAAGGCAAATCTAAAAGTGCAATAAATAAGCGCAGTTTAAATTTTCACAATTAAATTTAAAAAATCTATTGAATGGTTAATTTCATCAAACCAGACCAATTTAATGAAGCATTAATGTTTGCATTATTTTTATAAGCCCAGATAGATGAATAGAAAATGCCCCTAGATAGAGGTGCTATGGCCTGAATATTTGTGTCCCCACTCAGTTCATACGTTGAAACGCTAATGCCCCCTGATGGCATTCAGAGGTGGGGCCTCACAAGTGGGGCTCATGCTTCAAAGAAGAGACCCTACAGAGCTCCCTAGCCCCGGGCACCCTGTGAAGACACGGTGAGAGGGCACCATCTAAAAACCCCAAAGCCCTCACTGAACATGGAACATTCCAGCACCCTGATCCTGGACTTCCAGCTTCCAGAACTGTGAGAAATAAATGTGTATTGTGTAAAAGCCAGTCTATGGTATTGTACATAGCAGCCTCAACAGATTAAGGCATAAGAGATGTCAAAAGCTTGTTTTAAACGAGGGTAGCTCTGCTTCTGGAAATCCAAAAATGAATTCCCTCCAAAAATCCATTCCATATTCAATGGAAGTTCGAAGCTCTTCCTAAAATTTCTGTGAGTTCTTTAGAAGCTTATTCCGAATTCTTTCTTTTTTGCTTTTTTTTTTCCCCAAATTCTTGCCTCTGTGGACTTGTTATTTCAATTATGAGTCATCTCCCTGCTGTTATCTGAGTTACCAGCCTCAAGCAACCCAGCTTCCGCAGCATCTCTGCACCTGCCCAAGCACGTGAGAGGACAGGCACATGCACACACTTGCACACCAGCGTGCAAGGGCTGTGAAGTGAGATGGGAGGAGCGGAAGGGGAAGGCAACTTCATACGGAACATCTCCTAAACTTACGCTTCATTTCCTGCAGATCCAAGTCGTTCGGAGCACCTCTCCTCTTCCCTCCTGCCTTTCTTCTTCGAGGCTCTTCCTCTTGGGTATTACCCTCAGAACTCCGATGTCTATTATGCAGAGGAACTTGGCCCCCTCTAGTCTTTGGGTTTAGTTTAGACCTTTTTGCCTTCCAATCTTTTCAAAATGTTTGGCAGATCAAAACGCCTCTCTTGTAACAAGTCAGAATGCGGTTGTAATTATACATTGCAATTATAGCTTATAGACCGCACTCATGTTTGTCTTCCACACAAGTTAAAGTCACTCTAAGAAGCAAACATGTTCATATAGAAATGAAGGACTATAGTAACATTACTGAGATTAATAGAACTCATCACTTCTTTTTTTTTAACAAACTTAGTTCTACTCCTGTTCTCGCTCAGAACCTTTTATTTCACTTCTCATCACTTTTTTCCCTTGAGTTCTCACCTCCTCTGTCAATACTGCTGTGCCTGTTATCCTAGAAGTATGACGTCTGCATTTAATGAAATCAGATTCTGAACCCCTGAGACACTCTCCAGGATCATAATCAATCCTCATACCGGCTCCAGGCCTCAAAACCAACTAACTTACTAAGCACTAACTCCACAGTTCTCAAAGTTTGTCCTTGGAACCCCTAACCCTCTTAAAAATATGGGAGACCCTCAAAGAGTTGCTGTGCATGAGGGTCATGTCCAGTGATGTGCTGGAACCAGCCAGCAGACTCTCCAGAACTAATTTTGAACATTTACTCTCAACTTTGCATTTGGTAAGCTCTCTTAGTGGCTTGAAAATGCCCATAGAGGGAGCCTTTCAGTAATGCTGTGGCGCCAGCTGGCCAGAATATTTGATAAATTTTCAAAAAAACTTGCAAGCCAGTCTTCAAAAAATTCATGATTAAAAATTAAAATCCAGGGACGCCTGGGTGGCTCAGTTGGTTAAGCGGCTGCCTTCCGCTCGGGTCATGATCCCAGCGTCCTGGGATCGAGTCCCGCATCGGGCTCCTTGCTCAGCAGTGAGCCAGCTTCTCCCTCTGCCTGCCACTCTGTCTGTCTGTGCTCGCTCCTGCTCTCTCTCTCTATCTGACAAATAAATAAATAAAATCTTAAAAAAAAATTAAAATCCATAAACTTACAAATCATTTACATTACAAACAAAATTAGTAAATTTCACTACATTTTTCTACTACCTATTCTTTTGAGGTTCTATCTGGGCTCTCTGTAAAGTAGAAATATTATGTCCTGTTGTGCTCTATTAGGCACAACATGACTCCTTATTGGGTGATGCTAGGTCACTTGAAATTGACTGAGGCAGGAATATTTACACCACAGCAATTGGCAAATGCTACAAAGGAAGGCTTGATTTGCTGCTTTGTTGATTTAAGAACGTATTAACAAAGAAGATTGTTTGTGTGTCCAGTCTGTGTAAAAAAGTTGAAATAATCTTCTAATATTAACAAGATATAATTCAGCCTAAAAGCCATTCTTATGGAGGACTGAAGTTCCAATTCAGGGATTTGTCATTTCACTTGTAAGTGTAGATATTTATGATGGAACTTCTCTCAGAGAAATAGCTATTAGATGTTTACCATCATAGCACTGGAGTATTTACCACAAGGAAATTGGCAAACCTCAAGCAGCATCTCCTCATTTTGTTTGTTTGTTTGTTTTTTCCGGTGAACCAGATTGTCAGCACACCATTGGTTATATTTATCAATGCTCACTGTAGTAGATCAATTCTTATAACATTTAAATGTAACAGTCCAGTAAATGTTAACCTGAATCATATAACACATAAACTGATAACATATGCACAATTTTAACAAAATTATCTCTGTTTACACTAACAAACAAACAAACAAGCAAACATAACTTAGTGAAGGAGCTGGCTTGCACTTTTATGAATCTTTTTAATGCCTTTTTAATGGTTTAATAGAAGACAGATTCTTATAACTGTTTTTGGAATCAATCTGTTGCAATAAACTATTTTGCTTTAAATACATGTAGAGAAGTGAGTGCCGCCCAGATACATAGTTTAAAAAGGGAGAAACTCAGCAGCCTGCTGGCGGTTTCTCCAGGATTCTGCTGCTCAATACACAACTGTCAATACATCAGCATTGAACTTGAGGCCATCAGCACTGTAATTCATGCCTGAAGGAAGTGAAACGAGCACACATATTTTCTACACAAGGCACATCACAGCCTTCTTGTGTTCAGGAACTATTAGATTAATTAATCAAGGAGGTCATTAGATGGATGTGGCTCTCATGCCAGGAGGCCTACTTGAGGAAACCAAAATCTAAGCCTATAAATGCCTCAAGGTTACAAAATTGAAAGCACTAAGGATAACCAATCACACACAGCCAGTGAGGCTCTGAGCTCTAGCCAATCAATGATTTCCTGACCGTGCTGCTGCCTTCTCTCTTTGTCTGCCTGGTCTCCTGGCAGTGAGGAGCTCCTAACCACTTCCAGATTGCTGCTGCCTGATTGGAAGCCAGTTTTGCTCAGATAAATCCTTAACATGTTTAATATGCCTCAGTTTATCTTTTTTAATTTAATTTTATTTTTTCAGTGTTCCCAAATTCATTGTTTATGCACCACACCCAGCGCTCCATGCAATGCATGCCTTCCCTAATACTCACCATCAGACTCACCCATCCCCTTACCCTCCTCCCCTCCAAAACCCTCAGTTTGTTTCTCAGAGTCAGTTTATCTTTTAACGGAACATTAGCCAGAGCTTCAACCACTACTCTTGGGGGCTATTTTAAAGAGTGAAATCACCAAAAAAAAGAAAAAAAAAAAAAACCAAAAAACCAAAAAGCAAAACAAACCATAAAAACCCACAAAACCTATCTGATAAATAAATAAAATCTTAAAAAAAAAAAAAAAGGGAGAAAGGAAAAGAAAAAAAAAAAAAAAGCCAGAGGGGAACATGGCAGAAAATAAACTGCAAAAGGGAGAGTCGAGGACAGCGCGAGAGTTGAGACAGGTGGGCAGAGCAGAGCCTCAAGCAGCCTCGGGCACCAGTGGTACCTGCAAGTGTCTGCTTTGGGCACGTGCAAATGATCAAACCCAAGTACTGGTTGGAGGTTACAAATAAATTATGGCAAGGGGGTGAATTCACAGATACGGAATCCATCAATAGTGAGGCTTGACTTACACGTGTGTCTATATATAGTATATATATATAGTTTTGAGAAATTAGAAAATATATATCTATCATATATATGATACCGGCTGTTTCTCTAATTTCTTAAAATACACAAAAAGTAAAACATGTTTTCGAGGACCTTGATTATCTATACTTCAGAACCAGTATTTCTGTGCAGATTTTAACAGGGAAGCCCTAACACGTGAACGTGACAGAATTTTGAACACAGGAACACGCATCAGTTGCACTAACCTTAAAGCAAGTGCGACGGAACAGGTCAGTTCTTCCATCAAAATTAAGACAACCATTCAATGGCTAGAAAACAGAGGCAGAGGAAAGTTGATTGGTAACAAACCGTAGAAATGCGGGAGAAATCAGAACATAAGGCAGGTGCAGGAGAAAGTTGCCTAGAAGGTGGTAGTCACGGAAGAGATGAAAGGGGTGTGGAAAATGGAGAAGCCGATGAAGCGAATAAATTGAAAACACCCCCTTAAATGCAGTCGAAGAAGCTACAGGGTCAGAAAATGAGCGGAGAAATTGACATACTGGCAATTAGGTGTGTGTATTCTAACCCCATAAGGCTTTGTTCTGACAAGAGAAGGCACATCAACAACTTGGTCCCACCCTTTTTTGCGAAGATTCCACATAGGACAACAGTAAATTAAACCATAAATTCTAACAGCATATTCAGTTATACACAAAGAAATATCAGGACACACATTATTGTAGCAGAATGTCAAGCAGAAGGATTCTTCTTGTAAAATGCAAAGAGAAAAAAACATGAGAAAACTGACAAATTGAAAAGACAACTTTGACCTCTTAATTGCAAGGGCTGAAAGTAATTTTTAAATACCGTATTAACTTAATACAAGAGTAACAGGACCACAACATATCAAAGCCAGGAACTACCTTCCAAATCATTGGAAAGAAATCCCTCATTTTATTGATCACACAAAGAAGTGACAGGACTTGCTTGAATACATATTTTAACACTAAAGGTGGTTCCTTAAATGCATCCTGGAGGCTTTTGCAGTAATATTGCTGAATCGACCATTCATGGGACACTGTCTCAAAGCAGAAACTTCAGCAGTCCCCTCCACCCTTAGTCTGCACTATCTGAAACCTTGGTCAAGGCTCAACTGATGTTTGCTTGTACATAAGAATTGAAGGTATAGTATCTCACGGGATCATTACAAAAAATTAGAGTTTTATACACAAATATGAATATATTTTAGGACAGTGTCCTCAGCATTTCAAAGTCATGATGCAGCAAGAGATGACTAGTGGAATGTTTTAAAGTATAATTGGAAAATCACAAAGTTGAAAAATCATTTAGTATTGTGTTAGAAAAACTATTTCAGACACAAAGTACTGTGTGAATTTTGTGGAGTTTTTAAATTCATCTATCCTGTTCCCTGAATGATTGCCAGATGTGTCCATGGAAGTAATCAATGAGCTGATGATAACTTGAATTAGAAGATCCTACTGTTTTCAATGAGGTTAGCCTAATAAAATCCATTTAAAAAAGCATTTGGTTATAAGAATACTATTATCTGAGGTTTTTCAAATTTAGCAAAGTTTATACATTTTTTATAAAACACAAACACACATTACATTACTTCTTTCATTATATGTGCAAAACAAATTTTCTGAATGGAGGCATGGGAAGGAATGGGGAAGACTGATCTGACAGTTATACAGCTTAGTGCATAAAACAATATAGGTATTTGTTAACTTATTCTAGTTTTTTTTTACTTATAATATTATATGAAAATGTTTTAATTTAAGGACTTCCACAGAAAGCTAGATTCATCATTTATAGTCAACAAAAGCCATTTGACTTTATTAGAGAATGACATATTTGTTGGGACAATATTAGCTGTTCTAAGGTAGAAACCCACAAATCCCTAATTCAGAATGAAAAATGTTTATTTTTCTCTCACATGAAGTTTGAAACAGATGTTCTTGGTCAACAAGGAAGCTTTCCCAGCAAGAGGTAATTCAAAAACTCAGACTTTCTATTTTGTGGCTTTGTGATCTTCAACAAAGTTGCCACATTTGTCTTCAGTAAATCATTGGAAGATGAAAGCAAAGAGGCATGCACATCACTCTTGCTCAAATCCAATTGTTAAAAGCTGCTCAGATGCCCCTACATTGTTGCAAGAATGGTCCAAAATTGTAATCAGAGTTTGGTACTGGTATCTAGCAAGAAACCTGTACTATTTGGGAGAGCAGTTATTGGAGAGGGGGTGAGAAGGAGGATGGATATATTATTCACAAATAAAGTACGAACTTCTAAAATTAAACCTGACTTATTATTAATAAGGAAATATTAAGCAAAAGAGTAAAAGTACCATATAGAACAGTTATGCTGCCCTAAAAATTCTCTGTGCTATGTCTTTTCATCCCTCCCTCTCCTCAAGCCCTGATAACCACTGATCCTTCTACTGCCTCTAGAGTTTCGCCTTTTCCAAAATGTCAAATAAGTCAGAATCATACTATATTTGGTCTTTTCATATTGACTTCTTCCACTTAGGAACATGTGGTTAAGGTTCCGCCATTTTTTTTCGTGGCTTCGTAGCTCATTTCTTCATAACACTGAACAGTATTCCATTTTCTGAATACACCACCATTATTTATCTGTTCACCTCCTGAAGGATGTCTTGGTTACTTCCCAATTTTGGCAAGAAAGAACAAAGCTGCTATAAACATCCATGTGCAGGTTTTCGTGTGGACATATGTTTTCAATTCCTTGGAGAAGTACCAAGGCGCATGATGGCTGGGTCATACGGTAACAACATATTTAGTTTTGTGAGCAACAACCAAACTTCCTCTTTAGTCTTTCAAACTGGCTATCCCATTTTCCTTTCCCATCTGCAATGAATGAGAATTCCTGTTGCTCCACAACCTTGTCAGCATTTGGTGCTGTCAGTGCTATGGATTTCCACCATCCTAACGGGCAGGTAGCGGTAGCTTGTTGTTGTTTTAATTTGCATTTCCTACTGACATTTGATGTGGAGCATCTTTTCCTATTCTATTTGCCATCTGTCTATCCTTAGGGGTGAGGTATCTGTTCAGGTCTTTTGCCTGTTTTTGAATCAGTTTGTTTTCATACTGTTGAGTTTTAAGAGTTCTTTGTATATTTTGGATAACAGCCCTTAATCACCGGTGTCTTTTGCAGGTATTTTCTCCCAGTTTGTGGCTTCTGTCCTCATTCTCTTGATAGTCTTTCACAGCAGAAGTTTTAAATTTTAATAAAATTTCATTGATTGTGCTATTGGCATAGTATTGAGAAGATCACCACCCAACCAAAGTCATCTGGAATTTCTCCCATGTTATTTCCCGGGAGTTTTATAGTTTAGAGGAGTTTCTTTTGAGGAGTTTCGCTACTAAGGGAGGAAAGAAATGTGATGGTAGCTGGTGGGTGGGGAGGGGAGTGCAGGGTGAGTCCAATAACAACAATAATTAAGTGATTATGTCAAAAGCAAGGGATTACTGAAGTATATCCCTCTGTGCGTGGGAGGTGATGGAGTCTAGTGCACAGATGGAGGGGACAGCCTCAAGATGGGATCATGGTTTGTTCATCTATGTGAACAGCAGGAACGCAAAGTATGTGGGTGCAGATGCCGGAAAGTGAGTAGATGTGGTAGTGGGAGTTGGCAAGATTCTATTCTGAAGCTTGATTTCCTCAGTGAATAGAAAGCCAAGAATAAAATTGAGAAAGTGGTGCTTGGGGTTTGGGGAGAGAAAAGAAGAGAATGGGGAGGTACATGAAATAGAAAAGTAGATACAGTTGCCAGAAATCATTAAAGGCCAGCTGGAGTTTCCAGTGGTGAATTTAGAGGACAAGTTCAGTGCTCATGGTTGTGTATATTTCTTTTGCCATGTTCAGTGGAGCAGTGCAAGCAGGAGATGGTGGATTGATCTAGACTGTGATGTTGTCAAGCGAACAATAAAGTGAGGAAGAGTGAGGGCGAAAAAGTGGAGAGCGTGGCACGGAAGAGATTATATTGAGTAATCATAAGAATTAAGCTAGGTAGGTCAGGAGAGTGGGGGTCATTGAGGACATATGACCAAGAGATTCAGGACCTGGTAAGGTTGAAAGATGCTTGAAAGCAGCTGTGCAAAGGACCAGAAAGTGGTGGTGGTGGGTGTGCTGCGTGCTCCTGACATAACAGAGTGTCTCTGCTCGTGTGCATGTGTGTGTGTTGGGGGGGTATGAAGAAGCCAGGTAGTGGTTGTGGGGTGAATGATCTAAGCATTGTACATGGCAAGATCATTGGAGGAGATGACATAAACAGTTGATTAACACATATTTTGAATGTTATGTGTATTACGTAGTATATTCCTATAGTAAAATAAGCTAGAGAAAAATGTTAAGAAAATTACAAGGAAAAGAAAAAAATATTTATCAAGTGTACTCTAAAAAATCCACGTATAATTTAACCCACACAGTTTGAACCTGTGCTTTCAAGGGTCAAGTCTAAACCTGGAGCTGTATATTATGCCAGAAAGCAAAGCACGTAAAAAATTGTTAACTTCAAACTAGAACTTAAATGAGAGCAAAAATGAGCTAAGGAGTTGACTCAATCCTTATTGGATACACAACTTCTGGAGTCTGTATGTCCTTCCATGCCTTTACAATGCATGACTTATTAATGTGAACTTTGCACCCCATTTTCTTCCAGAATGCAAGCATCGAGTTGTGCCTCAGACTAGGAGAGAGAAACATGGCTGAGGGAACACGGGAGCTTTGCTCAGAATGTGTAAGGCAGCTTCATTTCGCAATATTGGGCCAAAAGTCTGCAGCGAATGCAGGCCACAACTTGTCCCCTCAAAGTTTTGCCAATATTTTTCAAATGTACAGGGGCATAGGTCGCAACAAAAACACAGGCAGATAACAAACACATAAACATGTTCACTCTACTGTTAAGCCAGGGTTATACAAAATGAAATGATAAAATACTATTTTAAAAGTTAGGAATATTTTGGGGTGCCCGGGGTGCTCAGTTGGTTAAGCATCTGACTCTTGATCTCAGCTCAGATCTTGGTCTCGGGGTTGTGAGTTCAAGCTCTACATTGGTCTCCACGTTGGGCATGGAGCCTACTTAAAAAATAAAAAAATTAGAGATGTTTTGACAATGAGTATCTTCAATGCTGTGATGATAGCATTTTTAGCATTTTTGGCAGGGCTACAAAATGACTCAATTTCTCAAACAATACCAGTAAGTTCAGCTCTAAATTTATCTTTATTAAGTACCAATTCTGTGCCAGATCCTTATAGGACTCTGAGGAAAGAAAGAAATGCTGTATGTTTTTTTGTTTTTGTTTTTGTTTTTTTTCCCTAAAGGAACTTTTAAGATTTTGGAAAATTACTCGGAAAAATATTTCAAGAATATCAAAGATACCTTTCTTTGCTATCTCAATAACTCCATATCTAGAAAATTATCAGAGCATTATTTTTTAAAGAATGAGTATAAGGTGTATAGAATTATTTTCACCCTACATATATTTCATCAATATATATAAAAACTTAAAAATGGAAATAATAGAGGTCATTTTAGCATATTTTGTAAATCCATAAAAAATACAGTCATTAAAATTACATTAATAATGCTAATGGCAATGCAAATGTTTATACTAAAATATTGCTTGAAAAACATACAGTTTCAATATTACATAAACTTAGTTAAATGTGTATGAAAGAATAAAAATAAATATATTAATATATTAGCGATTGTACTCTCTAGAACATTTTGTTTTCTTTTATATATATATACTTTATATTTAAAAAAAGAAACAATTGCCACAAATTAATTTTATAATCATAAAAACCAGGTGTTTTAAAAGTGCAAAGTTAAAGAGAGAAACTTTCTTGTCAGTATATCATTGTACTTTATTGTCTACATTTTTATTGTATAGAGTATCAACGTGCCTTAACCTAAACAATGATATCTGAGGAAAAGTAAAGTGTAAATCATTAATAAGTTTATGCTGACTTCTCTTCACCACAGTAAAAACTCCCATTTAAATACGAGCCTCAGCAATAAAGAAAAAAATTGCATTAATATCCAATATCTAAATGATTCCACCATATGCTATAAAATTAGCACTTTGGTATTTTTCAAGTAAGTTAACCTATAGAATGGTTTCAGGCCAGTGTGAAATTTCTGGATAGCCTTTGGCACAGTGTTTACTGGGTTTTTATTTTATTACTGATGTACCTTGTGTAATGCTACATATAGAGTCATTGTAACTGATTTCACTTCCACCTCCAAAGTGCATATTTAAGGAATATTAAGACACATGTGTTCTCTGAATATTATGAATACTTATATTGTAACAGTTTGCACTAAGAGTAACTCTGTTACCATCAATAGTATAACAGTGTAAAGTGAAAAAAGCAAAGGAAGACCACCCTGAATCCCGTTCTGATCATTGTTAATAGTGATGTGTTATTCTTCAAAAATCATAGTATGCATTTTTTGTAGTTAGCATTCAGGCTTTGCTATCGGACAGGTCTGGGTTGCTATGTCAGTTCTGTGTTCTCCTGGCCTGGGTAATTTAGTAACTTGGTTAACCTTCTGGAACTTCAAGTCACTCATTTGTAACATGGGGATTTTAATACTTGCAGTTTTGTTATAGGGACAATGATCTGGTATACTTAAATATTCAAGTGTTTAAAACTTCAATGTCAAAGTTATCATATGTATCATCAAGTTAAAAATCCATATAACCTCACTAAACTAGGGATTCGTTTACTCTTTACAAATATTTGCAAAGGATTTACTATCAGGTTTTTAAAGGCACTTAATTTTTTTTATTTTTATTTTTACTTAAACATATAATGTAACCCCACCACCCTGTCCCAACCCCCCTCCCCCCACCCCCCTCAGTTTGTTTTATGACATTAAGAGTCTCGTTTGGTTTGTCTCCCTCCTGATCCCATCTGGTTTCATTTATTCTTTTCCTACCCCCTTAACCCCCAACCCCGTTGCATCTCCACAGGGAAATACAAATCAAAACCACAAGGAGATACCACCTCACACCAGTCAGAATGGCTAAAATGAACAAGTCAGGAAATACAGATGCTGGCGAGGGTGTGGAGAAAGGGGAACCCTCCTACACTGTTGGTGGGAATGCAAGCTGGTGCAACCACTCTGGAAAACAGCATGGAGGTTCCTCAAAAAATTGAAAATAGAGCTACCTTATGACCCAGCAATTGCACTACTGGGTATTTACCCTAAAGATACAAGCATAGTGATCCGAAGGGGCAAGTGCACCCGAATGTTTATAGCAGCAATGTCCACAATAGCCAAGTTATGGAAAGAACCTAGATGTCCATCAACAGATGAATGGATAAAGAAGATGTGGTATATATATATACAATGAAATACTATGCAGCCCTCCAAAGAAATAAAGGCACTTAAATTTTAAATCAAGGATGACATGATCCATATACACAAAATATTGTCCATTTACATTGATATAATGGAGACACAGAACAACTAAGAAGAGCATGGCTTGAAGTTATCCCATGAAGTATGAAAGAAGCGTGAGAACATTCTACACTGTTGAAGACGATCCTTCCTATTTATCAGGATACTCCTCCCCTCCTTATTCTGTTAGGCATGCTTGCAAAGTGTGTTTTTGAGAAACCTTCTATTTTAGTTTCCTTTTGTAATGTTTTCCTTTTCAACTATATTGATTCTTAATTTTTGGAAGCCTTATTATCAAGCCATAAGAGTTTCTGGTATTTACTATACTGTAGTACAGAAAAAAAAATACATTTTTCATACCTCTGTTCTATAAAAGTTATTTAATGTGCTGTCTGCCCAGAAAATGCATAGTGGTGGAGGTTTAAGGAAAATGTGCTTCTCCTAAACTGTATTTCATTGCAATACATAAAAATACAAATAAAAAAATCATGATGGGGCTCAACTTTTTTCTTCTTCTTCCTAAGTGCACCTTCACCTCTCACCTTCTCAAAGTGGTTGAAAGGTCAAACTTAACCATTAGCTGTGCTTCTGTCTCTCCTGAATTGAGACCACTTGGTCACCAGGCTCCCATTTCCAATGGACCTTTATGAATTTATATCATCTTCTTCTTTATGCTCCAAATCTACCATAATGCTTGCCCTTGGTAGATATCCGTGTACCGTTTTTGAGAGAGAGAATTAGGCAATGGATTAGATCACTAACTGGACTGCTTGGGTCACAGAATTACGTGTCTGACTTTTTAGTCTTAGGAACTATTTATTCCTAAAGAATAAAGATGGTAAAGTCTTCTCTAGAATTTGAAGAATAAGCCATTATTATCCAGACAAGAATTCCCATCAATGTCTGCATTTCCCAAAAGCATAATAAAAGTATCCATTAGGGGAAAAGATACATATAACCCCTTTTAACTAAAATGGATCTATTTATTTGAGACAATGCTTTTAGGAGAGCTTTTGGTATCATTAGGTCAAAGAATATGGCTGGAAATTTCCAGTTTCAAAAATACAAGGTATCATTGATCTTGGCAGATTTTAGTCACATTCTAGAAACTAGCAATCAGACAAAAGGCTATCCATTTATTTTCAAGGCCCTTCCAGAACCACTGAATTGATCAACATAAAGATTTCTCGTCAGACTAGGTTTGTCTCACAAGATTTAACAAAGTCATTATTGAATTCTGGGGGATATAGAATGGAGGTGAGAATGAAAATATTTTGGAATTGCAGTAAGTCAATGGTTACTACTCCTGGCTAGAAATATGAAACCTGGAGTTTTAGTCCCCCTCTTCAAAAGGTAGTACAATTTTAACAGCACAACCTACACATTTAAAAAGTGTAGTGGGGAGGGGTGGTACCTGGCTGGCTCAGTCAGCATGCGACTCTTGATTTCAGGGTCAGGAATTCAAGCCCCATGTTGGAAGTAAAGCTTACTTACAAAATAAAATAAAAAGGCCCAAAACTAAAAATTGCAATATAATTTATACATAGGGAAAACTAGGAAAAAATAGATAGGTGACACCATAATTAAGAATATCTCTAGAGTCCCTGGGTGGCTCAATTGGTTAAGCGACTGCCTTCCGCTGAGGTCATGATCCTGGATTCCCAGGATCAAGTCCCACATGGGGCTCCCTGCTTAGTGGGGAGTCTGCTTCTCCCTCTGACCCTCCTCTCTCTCATGCTTGCTCTTTCTCTCATTCTCTCTCTCAAATGAATAAATGAAATCTTAAGGAAAAATAAAAAGACTATCTCTAATTTGGGGGCACCGGGGTGGTTCAGTTGGTTAGGCGACCAACTCTTAGTTTCGGCTCAGGTCATGACCTCAGGGTGGTGAGATCAAGCCCAGCATCTGAGCTCTGCACTTAGCAGAGAGTCTGCTTGAGATTCTCCCTCCTTCTGCTACCCCTGCCCCGCCTGAGCACTCACTCTCTCTCTCCAACAAATAAATAAATCTACAAAGTGAAAAACAAGAATATCCCTAATTTTTATATGGCAAACGACTACCAAAGTTTCTTTCAAAAACTATTAGAAAACTTGATTTTAAATATTATGCCTTTTTAAATGCTTACGAATACATTTGGATTGGTTTTAATCGACTTTCATGTGAAATATACACTCCTTAAGAAGAGCGCCTTAGAGAAGACGATGCAGCATATGGAACTGCTGCAGAGTGAACACACGGAACCACCACAGAGAGAAAGGGCGGTAACATCACAAGGAAGCCAGCAGGTCACCACAGGTTTGTTCCCATCATAACCTCCTTCCTAGTTCCAAAAAGTAACCCCTTACCTGAGTGTTATGTCAATTCATAGCTTTTCATTTTACTACCTAAGTATACATCTCTAAACAGTATAGTTTCACCTGCTTTTACATTGTATGTAAATGGAATCATACATAGAGATTTTTTCAACCTGCCCCTATTTGCTCACATCAAACATTATGCTTTTGAGCTTCATTTAGGTGTTTCGTCTAACTATAGGTCGTTCATTTTGACATTGTAAAGTACCACATTGTATGTCTTACCTTCACTTATTTATTCCACTACTATTGATTGACATTTAGATTGTTTTGCCATTTGGGAAATGATGAATAATAATGCTGTAAATGTTCACATGTATGTCTCTCCTAGCGCACATATGCATTGGTCTAGGTTGGGTATTACCAAAGACTCTCTAGTTGACCAGACTTCCATCAGTCTCCTCTGCTGTCTTCTGGACTGGACTTCAACCTTGACCCCCAGCTCCCATCTTCGGTCTGCCTAGCTGAGTCCTAGCAAGAATCCTGCTAATCAGTTTAGCTAGAAATCCCCAATTTTCATAAGCAGATCACCCTTGTTATCTAGTGCATTTCTTTATCCCAAACATTTGATGTCTGAGTTCTTGGTTTGCCTTTAGCAAGAATCAAGAATCTTGATGTCCCCCCTAGTCATTTTCCATCATTGGTCCCCACTGTGCTAGTTGGCTCTTAATCCCTAGCTATCTTTCCTGTAATTGGGAGTTGAGTCTGATCTTCCATATTGCAATAACCCTTTTGCAGTAGTCTTGAAGAAAGTTCCTGTTTGAACATGTATTAGAATAACTTAAAAAAAAAAAAGTATATGCTGAGGAATGAATTGTTTCATCATAGGGACTAGCATTTTCAATTTATCAATATTTTCTATTTTCTGCAATGAACATAACAATTTCCACTTCCACCATCAATATTTGAGCATTTCTGTGGTCCCCCATTTCTGCCATCTCCTGGTAGTTGGAATTTTAGATTTTCTTATGGGTAGACAGTGAATTTTGTGGTTTAATTGATATTTCACTGGTCACTAATGAGGTTAAGTATCTTTCCACATGTATACTGGCCACTGAATCATTTGAATAGCCCTCTTTGCATACTATTATATTTGCTCATGCTTGCTTGGATTTTTAGCTCATTTTCTCATGGGTTTTCTGTCCCTCCCATTGAAATGAAGAATTTTTTCATATATTCTGGAGCTAGACCTTTGAGATTTTATGTGTTGCAAATAATATTTTTTTCACTCTTTTAATGCTGAAATTTGGTGAACAAGAAAGCTTACATTTAATGTCATCTAGTTTATAATATTCTTCTCTATGGTGAGTATTTTTTGTATTGTGTTTAATATTTTTCTGTTCTAATATTATGGAGATATTCTATGATCCTAATTAAATTTATATATTTCCTTGTTTAGTTATTCATGTTTGTGTCTATCTGTGTGTGTTGAATTTGTACTCATAATCATTGTGGAATTATTTCTTCGTGAGTGAAATGCAACAAGGTTCAAGTTCTTTATTTTTTGTCTTTGAGGATGTTCTTTTGTCCCCACACCATTTATGGAAGGACCAAGTGCCCTCCACTGTTCTGATGTGCCACCTACCCCATAAATCCAGGCTCCATACAGCCTGTGCCATTTCCCAGCTCCCTTTGTCTACCTTGCATCAGAACATATGCTTTAGAATTTGCTTTTTTTTTTTTTTTCTTATGGAAGTTAAGTCCTCCCACAGTCTTGTCCTTCAAGAGTGCTTTGCCTATTTTTGGATCTTTGCATTTCCATGTACATTTTGGAAACATCTTGTCAAGTTCCATCTAAAAAGTTATTTTTATGGAGATTTTATTACCTATACAGATCATTTGTGGTGATCTGAATTTTTTATTGGGTTGAGTCTTATCATACACAACCATGGTATATATCTCAAAATATTAAACCTACTTTAAGGGGCGCCTGAGTGGCTCAGTGGGCTAAAGCCTCTGCCTTCGGCTCAGGTCATGATCCCAGGGTCCTGGGATCGAGCCCCGCATCGGGCTCTCTGCTCCGCAGGGAGCCTGCTTCCTCCTCTCTCTCTGCCTGCTTCTCTGCCTACTTGTGATCTCTATCTGTTAGATAAATAAAAATCTTTAAAAAAAAAAAAAAACCACTTTAAATTCCTTAATGTTGTTTTAAGACTTTCCTGACATTCTAGGCATCTTTTGTTGGACATAGTTGTAGGCACACTTGATTCTCACTATTCTCAGTACTTATGTCCTATAAAGTCACCACAGGCTGAACTTGCAAATATAGAACCGTTATTCCTGAGTTCAGGTGAACTTCTGGCTATCCTTTTTGTCAACCAGTCAAAACACAAACTTATTTTATATGTGATTCTGAGTAAGCACATTCTCTTTTATTTAAACATTTTTAAAATTCAAATTCAATTAATTATCATATAATGTATTAGTGGTTTCAGAGGTACAGGTCTGTGATACAACAGTCTTATATGACACCCAGTACTCATTACATCACATGCCCTCCTGAATGGCCATCACCCAGTTAATGACCACATCCTACCACTCTCCTCCCCTCCAGCAACCCTCAGTTTGTTTCTTATGATTTAGAGTCTCTTATGGTTTGTCTCTCTCTCTGGTTTTGTCTTGTTTGTTATTTTTTCCTCTCTTCCCCTATGAACCTCTGTTTTGTTACTCACATGAGATCATATGATAATTGTTCTTCTCTGATTGACTTGTTTCACTTAGCATAATACTCTCTAGTCCCATCCACGTCATTGCAAATGGCAAGCGTTTATTTTTTGATGGCTGCATAATATTCCATTAGGTATATGTGTATGTACACCACATCTTCTTTATCCATTCATCAGTCAATGAACATCTGGGCTCTTTTCATAGTTTGGCTTTTGTGGACATTGTAAGCACGTCTTATTTAATAAAGAGTGGCTAACTCTTACATGAGGCTTGGCTAGTATTAAAGAGTTATAAATATATTTGATTTTTTTTTATTTTGGAAAGAATAGGGATAATGGATATTAGTCCAACATCAGAAAGATTTACTTTGAAATTATTTTGTCATTTCAGTATTTATTTAGGGTGTATTTCTCTCAAGGCCCTTGTTAGGATGAGCACTGGGTGTTGTATGTAATTGATGAATCACTAAATTCTATTCCTGAAATCAATATTAAATTATATGTTAATTAAAATTTTTTAAAAAATTGGGGTGGGGAGGATATATTTCTCTCCTACTTCCAAAAAACTTAAAGCAGCTTAGAGATTAAGAAAAAATGACAAGATATGCACTTACACATAAAGCAAAATAGGAATCATATAGAAGATTAAAAAAAGACCTGTTTGAGTTGGCAACTTAATAAGACTTTAAGCAGCTACAGGGACATAAAGTTTTCTGAAAGATACAGGACAATCTAAAATATTTGCAGATGGGATTTAAGAGAAAGCATAAAAATGTGTGATAGAGGGGCGCCTGGGTGGCTCAGTCGGTTAAGCCTCTGCCTTAGGCTCAGGTCATGATCCCAGGGTCCTGGGATCAAGCCCCGTATCGGGCTACCTGTTTGGTGGGGAGCCTGCTTCTCCCTCTCCCACTCCATCTGTTTGTGTTCCCTTTCTTGCTGTCGCTCTCTGTCAACTCTAATAAAAAATAACTTTAAAAAATGCATCATAGAGAAGATTTAAGAGATTAATAGGGGAGTGAATGAATGATTCTATTTGCAGACAAAAGCCATGGTTACCATTGCCTTGGGGAAGGGTAACACACGGAGGGACAGTGTGGAGTTTGAGAGGAAGATAGCATCACTCACTGCGATGTGCTCCCCGCACTACAGCTTCCCCACCCTGAAACTTGTCCATCCAAGTGTTGGACCAGCACTAGCTAGTTCGTGGTGCCTGGAAGCAAGAGATGCAGAGCAGCTTTTCCCAAGGCCTGGGAACGAAGTCCAGGAGAGAAGCTGCCTGTGTCTTGACCTTTGCCAACACTGAGCACCGAACACTTGTGATGTTTGTGTCGTGCTGGTGACCAGCTGGAGAGCAGACCCTCAGGTCCAATGGAAAGCCCATTGGAAAAACAAAACACTGGAGAAGGATTACGTACGACATTCTCAGCAAAAACATTAAAAATGAGGTCTGGGGCAAGATGATAATTAGTTGTTAAGGAAAAGACCACAGTCTCACTTGGAGCTGGAAAGCCTCGTTTAGAGCCTACAACTACATTTGTATTCTGGTCTAAATCTTTAAAAGTTTTTGGTTGAGCTTCGGTCAGTGAGTGGGACCCGCATTCCCACGCAGGTCTGGTAACCTCTGCTGAGGCTCACTCTGTGACGTGGCCCAGCCTTCTCCTCAGGGGGAGCAGAGCAGGAATCTCCGGGGATCTGGGGCGGGGCACGGAGGAAGTGTCCAGGGCAGAGACTGAATCTGGAGCACAGGGATGAATTCTGACCTCATGAAGAGCCCCCCAAAGCATAGGGGAGGCAGGCTTTCTCTCATACCCTATGTCTTAGGTTCAGATTACCATAACAGAAATACCGTAATTAGGGTGGCTTAAACAACAAATATTTATTTTCCACAGTTCTGGAGGCTGGAAGTCAAAGCTCAAGATGCCAGCAGGTTAGGTGACTGGGGGGAACCACTTCCTGGTTCACAGACCGCACAGCTGTGGATTCAGACGGTGGAGAGAAAGCAAGCCCTAGGCTTCATGGTCCTTCAGAAAGGGGCACCGATCCCATCATGGAGGCTCTATTCCCTTGAGCTCCCCAATCCTAATGACCTCCCAGAAAGCCCCAGCTCCAACTGCCATCAGAGTGGAGACTAGGCTTCGAAATATGAACAGGGTGTGTTGGGGGGTAGGGGGAAGACAAGCATGCATTCCACAGCACCACATATGATCAACTCAGAATTTCCAGGCTTTTTGGCCTAAGCATCCCACAAGCTAAACTCTGGGAAAGAGGGGCGGGAGGGAAGGAGGACAGACATCTGGGGCACCCAGTGTGCCTGGAATATCACCCACAGCTTTGGGGCTTTGGGGCATCTCTTCTTAAACAAAAGCAGCTGCTCATTTGTTTGCCCAGGGCTGAGGCCCTGATTCCCTCTCACCGAGACCCACCCTGCTTGCAAACACAAGTCCCAGCCTCTCCCGCTCTGCCTTGTGGGGGAGAGGGGCAGTTCTCTTTACTAAGGGAGACACCAACACATTTCATTTTTCCTAAACATCATGGAGACCATGAAAGCTCAGTTTTCTGTTTTTTTTTTTTAAGCTTACAAACACTAATTTTGCAAATTAGGTATCACAAGATTTATAGCCCTATTTTGATATTGGTTCTCTTTTTTTTTTTTTTATATTCCAGGAATCTGAGAAGATGGAAGCAGCCAGAATTCTGAGAAGCCCTGGCTATGAAATAACCAAATACATTTTCTCATCATTGACAGCTATGATAACATAACAAAAGTCCTTCCTAGCCTTGGCTGCATGTCAGAATCATGTCCCAGCCATCCCACCCTTGTCCATTTTCGTCTCTGGGGGGAGGGACTGAGACCCTTTTAAAAATCCCCCCGAGTCAGGGCTGTAGAGTCCTGGGCTGCACCTCATACAATCAGGGCTGGAGCCATTGGTTTTCACATTTATGAAGCTCTTGATCTGTGCAGGACACTCTGCAAGGCACTTGGGATACAGTTTTTTGTTTGTTTAATGAAACCTCCTTGTAGGCTTATTACCATGCCCCACAGGGCCCAACGTTTATGGCTTCTACCTACCAAGCTCAGTGATCTGATGTCTTTCTGCTGCCATTCTCCAGGCACTCGGGTCCTCTGATGACCCAAAATGCCAGCTCCTGATTTAAGGCCGTAGATCACAAGTCCTCAACTCCTGGAGACATTTCCCCATGTAGCTACTGCTATGTCTTCATTCAGACCTCAGCTCCAATAGCTGCTCCTTGCACAGGCCTTCCCCCAACCCCTTATTCTTGTCCTTCTTGTTCTTCTTCTTCTTCTTGTTCTTCTTCAGTTTAATCTATGAGGCAGGTGCACATTTGAGTTCAATACACTAAAGGTGGGGAAAATTGCTGTGCATTTCTTTACCATTATTTCCTTATGTTCCCAGATGGCTCCGGGAGCCCGGCTGGAGCTGGCAGAGGGCAGAGCAGAGGAAATATCACCACTAAATGAGAGGCCAGTCTTCCCAAAGAATCACAGAAAGAAAAGCAATGACCTACTAGTCACAAGTATTCTCTCATCTCATTTTAATTCATGAACGTGAAGCATTCAGCTTAAGCCAAACTTGAACATTTTATTGATCTGTTCAACGCTATTCATGAAGATGAAGATCATTTGTACTCACACAGTACGTTAGTGACTGATGTTATTAGGTGAAAATGGAATCTAGCTGAAAGGAGAAGTAGTAGACATATATTGGGGAGCAATTACCATATAAATAGACATTAACTATCTAAGAGAGTTCTCCCACATCGAATAAGTGAACCAGGTCTTTGGGGGTGTTCTTCCTGAGATTTCAAATTGGAATGGTATTGCAATGCTAGTGTTTTTTTTTTCTTTTTTTTTCCCCCTTTTTTCTTTTTCTTTCTCCCTGCGCTAGCAGATGAATAAAACTCTAAGTTAGAGGTCGAAATTTTCAAATCTTCAAGCTATGGCTGCAAAATATCTATATGAACATACTATCCAGTTACAATGTGTGAAAAGGCACAAAAATAGATAAAAAGCTCAGCATTTTTCATATGGAAATGACAGTAGAAAACCATCAACATTCAAATAACACATAACACATATGTTATGGAGGCTTAAAAAAGTTGCATGGATTCAAAAATACAGCTTCAATTTATTTTTGTTTATTTTTAAAATTTGTGGAAGCATTCCTTAAATCAGTCTGGCATGAAGTGACACTATTTTCCACATAAGAAGAAAATAGGAGAGAAAAATAAAATCTTTTAAATGTGGTTCCTTATGGAAGCTAAAGTTCATTGATCTGCTTCTCTGTTCACTTAATGTGTAACTCGAGACATAGATCACCCCTTTACTCTGTTCATCTAAAAAGTGAATTAAGGTTCTTACCACAATAAAACAAAATTTAAAGGAAAAGAAAGACAAGGATAATTATTAGTTACATTTGATTCTCTTTATGTGGATGCTCAAATTTTTCTGTAGCCAAAAAAATGTGAATTTAAAATATTTAACTGTGAACACGGCTGATTAAAAAGACGAACTTAGGAAAGTTTTTTTCTGTCTCCTTTTTCTACTTTCTGTTGTTCATGCTTTTAACATCCCATCACTTTGTGTATTTATAGATGAAACAGGCTAGGCTTTCTGTCTGACCTCACTGACAGCGATTATTTAACGTTTGAATAGTGCTTCACCTTTTACAAAACAATTAAACATGGTACAAGACAAAGTAACTCTCGGAAGACACTAGGACTCAGTGGAGCACATGTAATATAGTTACAGTCCAGAGTCGAAAAGAAAGTGTTGCCGAGACTCAAAGCTCTGTCTTCTGGTTTCAACTCCTGTTTCTCACCAGGATACTGAGCTGCTTCCGAAATAACGGTGCCTGTTATGTGTAATGGATTATGTCTTTCCTGCAAGTGTGTATGTCAGCTCCTGTGATGTACAGAATCCCTGAGGATCGGCTAGGGCGGTGTTTGGCCCTCCCTAATATTCTTATAATCACGATGAAGATGGTTTGGATTTGAATAGGACTTTGGAGTTTATAAATTGCTGTTATGTAAGTTGGCTCATTTAGCTCTAAAGCAAATATGTGGCTGAGTAATTTGCTACATTACCTCACCCTGATAAACAAATTCACATAGGAAATTTCCCATCTTATCCCTTATTCAGAGCTGTGATTTGCAAGGGGGTCTGTGACCGCGGTCTTCGGAAATTCCAACAAGTGTGAGGAGGTTATGCGTATTCTGGAACTGTCTCTACACCACTGGTCCATTCTGGCCTCTAAAATGCTCCAGTGTCCTTCTGAATTTAAGTTTTATTCATCCACTGAGTCTAAATGTTTTGAATGCACAGTTAGATAGATGCGGGTTTTAGTTTTTCTTTTTTATTCAGGTGAAATCCATACACCCTAAAACGAACCGTTTTAAAGTGAATGATTCGGTGGCTTTCATTTTGGACATTCACACTGTTGTGCAGACACCACCTCCATCTGGTGCCCAGATACTTTCTACTTTGAATTTCTACTGTGTTTTCTGCTAAGCTCTGGCAAAAGGCTGGAGGGTGAGATCAAGAACCTCCTGTGCTGTTGAGGAAGGCGGACTTCCACGGGAAGTTCTCAGTGCTCTGTGATGGTGCCAACAGAGGCGAGCAGAGGGTCCTGTGGGGTTGAGGGTGGTGGGGTCTATCGTGGGGGACAGGTAGGAGTGTGGGGCAAAGTGCAGCTGGTCCCATCTGATTGGGTCTTTGAAGACTGAAGGAGGACTTAGTCCTGCCAAGGAAGGGGAAGGAAAGCAGCTCCCAAGCAGTTAGAAAGCAGAGAAGAAGCTATGAAAGCCTGGAATCCTGTGTTAGGGAGTCTCAAGCTCTTCCCTAAAGCCATAGTGTGATCTGTAAATGACACACAGTAAGAAACAGTGGGAGGAGATGGGACGGAAACACGAGCAGATGCAGGTCACAATGGCCAGTCTAGTGGAAAAGCATGCTTGTTAGGAGCTGGCGAACTTCATCTGGCACGCAATAGGCAGCCCAGGGGCTGTTAGAGCTGCTCTGGTCAGGTTGTCACTTTGCACACATCATGCAACTGCAGTGTGGCTCGGCGGCAGGGGAGGGCAAGAGTGAGGCCAGAGTTACTGAGTTAGTGGGTGCAGGTAGTGGCGAAACTTATCACAGCTCCAGGAGTTAATTTAGAATATGTAACAGTGTAAGAAGCAAAAACAAGGCATAGAGGTTTCATAAAATAAGCCTTGAAATTCAACATCCAGCAATTAGCATGCTATTGGTGAGTCCACTAGAATAGTTTTGCATTTAAGACACAAGGACTTGAGACATGAATTTTAGGTCAAGAGGGAGAGACAAGATATGATTCAATTACCTGGGAAACCATGGATAAGACAGGAAGGAGTAGTGGAAATAAGAAGCCATTGTGAGATCTCCAAAGGTGAGGGTGGTAGGCCATCCGGGGTCCCTGTCCCTTCAAAGTTTCAACAGTACTGGTCATGGCAAATGAATAGGAAAATGCCTCCAATACTAACATATCATTAATAAATAAATTGCATCTGGGTTGAATTGACTATAACATTAACTGAATTTTCTTTTTAAGAAATCACATAAAACGGGGCACCTGAGTGGCTCAGCGGGTTAAGCCTCTGCCTTCGGCTCAGGTCATGATCTCAGGGTCCTGGGATGGAGCCCCGAGTTGGGCTCCCCACTCAGCAGGGAGTCTGCTTCCCTTCCTCTCTTTCTGCCTTCCTCTCTGCCTACTTGTGATCTCTCTCTGTCAATTAAATAAATAAAATCTCAAAAAAAAAAAAAAAAGAAATCACATAAAACTAAAGTGAACAATGGTAACAACAACAAAAATCCCTGGCTATCGAAATATGGCCTTGGTATATAGATTTTGATTTAGGACTGGATGTTCATGATAATGGAGTAGCTGAAATTCTGTAAATACTCTTCCAAACTTATTATCCAGTCAGGTAGCCTACCATAGAGTAATAGATCATTGATTCTTTCATAGTGATATTTAAGTTCTAGCCTTCTCATTTCTAATTGGCTAAGCTGCTGCAAAATCAAAACAGGGAAACTAAAATAAAATAAAATACAAACAAGCATGTAAATAATATTCCGATAGATCACTATGTTTGTCATATTCATCCTGTTTAATTCATGTTATTTCTCTAGAGAATCCTGCGTGAACATCTATTACTCTTTGTGACATTGCCAAAGACAAAAAGCTGCTGTGTTTGATAGCTCCTTGATGTATTTGGCCAATTTTTAGCCAAAAGGATGTGTTTTCTGAATCGAACCATCAGTATAACAGAAGCCAGGGAGACAGGTATTTTATCTGCAGCAAAGTTTTTAGGAAAAGGGGCTTAAGATCAATTTTTATCATGTAGTTGATATACTGATTACCCAGCTAGCTATACATTTTGAACTACTAAGTAAAGTTCCTGTCTTGTTTACAAATCTAACTCTAACCTGATTAATTTGAAATGATACACAATGAATATACCAATGTGAAAAGGACAAAGGATAAGGAAAAAAGTCCAACACTCCTATCAGGATCGCTATCAATGCAATGACTACTTTGTGTAACTTCTGTTTAAACCTCAAAGCTATCAGGGAGTTTACTGTGCTGGTGTTACTGACTTCTCTGTCACTGTCAAGTCTTAATTTCTTTTTTTATGAAGTGTGTTTTTTATGAATTTACTCCTTGAAATGTCATTCACTAAAGCAAGATATTCCTTTTCTAAATTTAATTAATTTATTTTCTTTAAAAAAATCATTTAAAGGAATGACCATAGGACCTCCCAACAGAAAAGTTCATGGAGCTGAATAGAAGAATGTCTTAATACGGATCCATGCTTTTATTAATGCAAATCCGGACAAGAACGCTAACTTAAAATTTTTAAGTATATGTATATATAAAGACTATGATCTTCTTTCATATATCTTGTTTTAATTTAGATTTGAACATTTCATTCCTGTGGACATTCTTTTGTATTTTTCCCAGAAGCATATTGTTTGCTCCATTAATCAAATAAGGCAATCATATATGGCAAAATAAACTTCGTGAGGTTCACATGGGACGTCTACACCAGGGCCCATTTTTATAATGCTGTGACAAAGAGCCCGTAGGAAAAGAAACAAAAAATAGCTAACAACCCTGGAGAAAAATAGAGGGAAGAGGGTCAAGGGCACGACTGAGGGTTTGCGCTCAATCCCACTATGCGGGAAGAAAGACGGCAGGAAAGGCACTGGGAGTCCGGGGTTTCAGAGCTCAGGGTTTAGGTCCTCCTGGAGAAGTCTCTCCAGGGCTCAGCTTCCCCTGGGGGAGGGGGAGGGGGAGGGGGCGTGGCCTGCAGAGTAGAGGCTGGGGGGAGCTGCTTTGCAGGGGCATGGCCTTGGCTGCTCCTGGGAGGAACCTGAGCTGCTCCAGTGCCCTCCTGAGGCTGCCCTCTCGGCAAGTATTGCTGCCTGAACACTCGCGGCCCCACAGTTTTCTCTGGCATTGCACAAAAACCCAAACTTCTCTCTGGAATACATTAGGTGAACTTAATTAAGTGTCGGTAATATTGGTTGGTATTCAATATGTTATTTAGGATGACAAACTGAGCCACCAAAATGCTTTAAAGAGAAGGGGAGACGATCATAAACTTGATCCTGAGCTGTGGGATGTGTGAGGCAGGTGTGTATGAAAGTCGAGAGGAAAAGGGAGTCCGGATGGGGTAAGTAGGGGGAGGTAAATGGGTGGTGAAGGAGGAGTGGGAAGATGCAAGTAGCTCCGTAAGGCACAAGAGCAAACACCAAGGGCATCAGTAAGGCCAGGTGATGAGTAGCTTATTGAAGTTCGAGTTTTCAGAAAGGAAGGGTTTCCACATGCACACAAAGTCCTGTGCCTGGGGCAAGAGGTAGCACACACAGGGACCAGCAGCTAAGCAGGGCAAGAGTGCAGGAGGTGGTTTTTCGAGTAGAAGACCTCTTGGGCGGGGGCAGCGGGAGGACTCCCTTCTCAGTGTCCCCCATACTTAAACTGTGTAGTTGTTCATCTCATTCCAATAATATTTTCACTTTTGTCCAACCATTTCTGTTTTTTAAAATGACCTTTTCCCCCTTTCCTACCTCTTTCCATTTCTGGTTTTTATTGAAGCTCCTTTTCACCCATGTCAGCCCCTCTCTTGACGGTTGTACCCACAACCCCACATTCAAAGACACCCTGATGGTCAATGTCATGTGTCAACTTATCCAGGCTCCAGACTCCAGTCAATCCAACAGTAATCTAGGTCTTGCTGTAAAGGCATTTTGTAAATCTAATGAAAGCCCGTAATCACTGGACTTTATGTAAAGGAGATTGTTCTAAATAATCAGGGTGGGCCTCACCCAATCAGTTGAAGGAGCTCAGGAGGAGAGCTAAGGTTTCCCAAAAGAATTTCTGCCTTGGGGCTGCAGCTGTAGCACCTGCTAGAGTTAGCAGCCTGTAACTTCCCAACAACTAGCCCTGAGGATTTTGAACCCATCAACCCAGCCTCCTAATCACATAAACGGATTCCTTGCAATGACTCTCTTAATGTATATATTCTGCTGGTTCTATTTCTCTGGTGGAACGCTGACTAGAACACACACCTTTAAGTTTGCCCCTTCACAGTGTGTGGGGCCAAGCAGAACTACCACTTACTGCCACCAACAAGGTCACTGAGCGGTCTTACCACCTGTAAAACCAACCTAATAAAGCCCATAGCCCAGGCTTCCTGAGAGCATTAAATGGGAGTATGTATACATATTTCATGCCACAAGGAGAATCTCAATAAATTAGTTTCATTTCTTTCCCCTGCCCTGTTTTTCCTTTAATTATTTACATTTTCCTTCTCCTTGTGACATACTTTACAGTTCGTATTTAGATTGTATAAAAACCTTTCTCATTTAAATCTCCAATATCTATAAATAATAAAATATCTCTTCAAATGGCATGGAGCCATTAGCCCTGGGAAAAAACTAAGGTCATCGGAATTTTTACTCAGACCTCTGCATTTTTCAGGTTTTAATTCAATAAGTATTATTTTTTTTCTAACAAAGGGTTCACAATCTAAATCACTAAATAGGCAGCCAACTGCCGATCGATATGTGAAAAGTAGCCACTGTACATTTTTGAATCATTCAAAGCTTTCAAAGATTCCCTTAAAATGCTAATCTACACATTCATATTTTATTATTTTTCTGCTCTTGCCTGGTTCAGAATAATGGACTTTTGGTAATAAAAATTATACCACTTTTTTCTTTTCCTTGAGGCTGCTATTCCCCCCTTACATCCTTGCGCCGGTCACCTGTGTGAGTCCTTGACTTCTAGACATTCTCTTTGAAATATTTTACCAGCTAAGACATCTAATCCCCAATCATCTACCCCTGCATTGTTGAAGGGAATAAACTGATAACATCAAAATTCCATTGTAGTTTGCTTAATATATTTCAATGAGAAACCCAAACAGAGGAAACACATGAAATAATTATTTGGAAGTATTGTAACGACTCAGCTGGCAACTGGAAAAATATAGCTTCTGGAACTCACTTTCTCTGGGAAACAATCCTTGTTATTTTCTAAAAAATAGAATGTTACTCACACCAGTAGTTTTCCGACTTCTCTGCATATGCAGTCACAGAGTGTCCTTTAAATACCTTGATGCCCAGGCTCGTGTCCCATACCAAGTACAAGAGCATCTTGAAGATGGGGACTAGGAGACAGGACTTCTCAAAGAGTACAACCCAATTTGAGAATCTGTGATTTACACTGAACTACTCTTCCACAAAGTGTGGTTCAAGGCCCATTGGCATGGTATAGACTCGCTGGGACTTCATTACACTTACAGGTATTGAACCCGTCCCAGTCTTATTGAATCAGTCCGTTTATAGGAACGTTCACAGATAGTTCTCCTGCTTTTAGAAAACCACAGCTCTCTTCTCCTGCGTGTTTTAGTCAAATGTCTTCCATAGTTTCTTCATTATTTCCAACAGAATTAGGACCAGTGAGGTTATATTCTAGGGTAATGTAAGCAGTTCCCTAATAGATCGCTTTTTAAGTTCTATTTAACTTGTATGATGCAAACTCTTTATCTACCTGTCTGTTTACCTGAGTAGCTAGCTTTTTAAGGTGGGGTACATGTATTTTAGGGGACACACAGTTGATCATCCATATGCTCTTCTTAGAGATCTTTTCTGGTCCAGCCACACAGGAAGAATGGAATGCACTTCATTATCATAGAAGGCTAAAACGCTATTCCTTTCGACCAAAACCTGCCATGAAAGAAAGGGCAGATTAGAGCAAGTTTCTAGAAGAATATGTCGCCCTGTTTTGTATATAATTAGGTCCCTGTCATATCTAAACACTTGACCCTACCTTTCATGACAAATTAACAATGTTTCCTTCTTCCTCTCTCAAAATAAGTTTCTAATTGAAATTAATTCATAGTCAAGCAAAATATGATTACTTTACCCACTTCCCCGGAGGCACATCTCTTCTTGGGCTGCAAAGTGACATTTGAAGATGGGACAAGAATGCAGGCGTCCTCCTGTTTAATGGATCTGCACACTCTTCACTCTTCACCTTCCCTTCTTAGTAGACGCCTCATGATTTGTTTTTAACGCAATGCAGAAGTTAATTACTGACCTTCTGTTAACAATGCCAAGCAAGTCTGGAAATTGAATCCAACTGGCTTCTACCAACTTCTCTCCACTTCTCATAACAAATGCATAGAGATAGCACAATGAATGGTTTGAAACATGGAATACTGCTTTTATTAATAGATTTTTCTAACTTCTGTATTTTTTTACTCTATGCAAATGATGCCATCACATACCAACAATAAAGAAGAGTCAGATACAATAGGAATTTAAGGGATGTTTTCCAAGGGTCCCTTGAAAACATTGATTAGACACATATCTGGGGCTACGTCAAATCCCTGCGATGTGTGAGTGGCACAAAAACTCTCCAGCAGTAGTTAAGAGTTTCCTAACTTACAGGGTTTCACTTTTTCTGAGTCACTGTCAGAATAACCAAAAGGCAAAGTCTCCTTAAAGAGACATCTCACAGCCTTGCCTTCCTCCTCTGCTTCTCTGGGTTACTTCTATTTCTGCCTAATCTACACACCAGGGCACACAGAGTAGTTTGTTTCTTGCCTAAATGCTGTGGCACAAAGAAAGTCTACCTATGGGCTAACTATGTTTGAAGAAGATCACAGTCTAGTCTCTTTGGATCAGGTTTTAAAGTACTTGGCTATGCAGTCGGCTATGTGGGTCCCATCGAACGATGCCCCTTTCCCACTAGGTCCTTGAGGTTCTTCCCTAATGTGAAAGCTTTGAATGTTTGTGAGACGTCCTTACACAGACTTTCTCTCGCATTCTTTTCAATCCAATGCGATCTTAATACTTTCTTGGCCACTATTTTCATCATCATTGTACCACTTCAGCAGGATAACCCAAAACCACTGTTACCAAGTCTGTATTTTCTTATCCATGAATGTGAAACAGCAGGTTAGTCATGGAGTACAATATTCATTTATCGAAGATATAATTTCTTATATGTTTTATCATATTATATGTTAATGCACCATCTATGAATAAATAATTTCTTCCCTTTTTCTTTGGGGGGTAGAGGAGGCACCTACAAAGGCAGCTTTGAGAGCCTGAGAGATATAGACATATTTGGACATTGCTGACGCGCCTGTGGAATATACCAGAAATGATGATTCTGAGCGCACTGACACCTTCCCTTAGCTCAGATCCTTTGAACTCACACATGAGTCTAACGTCTAAAATCTCTTAGAAATATTGAAATCACAGGACAGTGTTGCTGTTAGTCCATTTTGTGGTGACTACAAGTGACTTGCTATTTACTCACAGGAGAAGCTCCACAGCTGGAGAGACTGGCCACGGCAGACCACTGTGGCCTGGACAAGACATCAGCTCAGGCAGACAGGCCGGGAGCGCTGCTGAGGGCCTCAGGGAGGATGGGGCAGCGCTCTGTGGCGTCAACGGGGCCTGTCTTTGTAGGGTGATTCATAAGAACCGTTACACAGGAAATCGAAAGTGGTGAGGCAGAAATTCGTAGGCTCCGAAGAGGAGGAAATGGACTTTGTTCTCTGAAGCACACATTCCGTCTCCCTGAGGCAGGTTGGGTGGTTTCCCCACCCCAAATTCACAGATTGAAATCTAACCCCCTAGAAGGTGACCTTATTTGGAAACAGAGCCTTTACAGAGGTGAGCACGTTGAAATGAGGTCATTAATTTAACATGACTGGTGTCTTCATAAAGATGAGAAATAGGGACACAGGCTTACACAGGGAGAACGCCCCATGGACAGGAAGAGACGCCAAGGAGTGAAGCCCAGAGCACATTTTTCCTTCACAGCTCTCAGAAAGAACAAACTCTGAGTACCCTTCGATTCCAGACTCCCAGCCTCCCGACTGAGAGACAGAGTTTCTCTGTCTGGGCCCCCAGTCTGTGGTCATTTGTGATGGCGGCCCCGGCATGCTGACGCTTGCCCCTCGGGGTTTCCCGGGTTAGAAGCCACCGAGCCATAGCTCCCTCACTTGGAGCACACGTGTGCATTTCTCATTCAGCAAATAATGAGCATCTTCTTTTGCTCCTGTAGGATCCCCTGTGGCTACTTCCCAGTTCTCCAGCTAGAAACAAATGAGAAGAGTCTAAGGGCTGTCTTTCTCCTTCCTTCTAGACCATCCTAAAAAACACCCGGCCCAGCTTCTTTTCTGATATCTGCACGCATCTCTGTGCGCGTAAACGTGTGTCACTAAAGTGAGATGTGAGCCAAACCAGTACTCATAGTGGCCGCATCGACGTGTAAATTTCAAAGTGTGAGCAGGTGACTGAGTCCCTTCTCTCCCTCTCAGCTGATTTTTCGAGTTCCTTTGTCCCTAATCAGGCTGTCCCTTTTATTGGGAGCATTCAAACATACTGCAAGGTTTTCTTCTCACCACGGCTATTGTAGCCTAATCAATACCTTCTTGGCAGCTGCTTTATTTCCGGAGAGAATAGCACTGAGTTCAGGCATATTTGAAAGCATATTCCCTGAACTCTTTCAACAGCCTTCAATGACTTATCTGACTATTTTTGCCAAAATGAGCCATCTAAACAGCTCTGATTTTTTCCCCTCTCTCTGAGGCTTATATGACTATAGAAATATCTTGGAATTATTCTTGGTGAATTTATAAGAACAGTTCCCACAATACTTGTCATCAGGCAACTGCTTTGTTCCTTGTAAGCAAATCTTGGAAAGAGAAATCCTTCCTAAAAATCCTTTCTTATCCTTCCCAGCTTTTGAAACACGGTATAAATCTCCACGTTAAGCTCAGATTTCTATTCTCTTGCGGCATTGAATGCAGGGAGAATCAAAGAACCAGCAGCTCCCGTCCTCCTTTTGCATTTTTGCTTCTCTCGGCCCCCACTTTGGGGACCCCACGCACCACTGTTCCCTTTGGAGCTCTCGCCGACCAGTTCCCCTCTTCCCAAGGGGAGCCAGCAGCTGAAGTCATAGGGACCCTCCCTTACAGGTCCCTGTATGGTGGGCCCCCATTTCTCTAGATTCCTCATTAATGCTCTGCCCTGCGAACCTGACGAGAGGACACCTGCGTCAGGGGCCTCCTGCATCACAACAAGCCCTGCAAGGAGGCTTTGCTCACGAGGACCTGGAGCAGAGGTAGGGGGTTGGCTGGGAACAACAGGAAGGAGGGAGAAAATCTTCTGTGCCTAAGCACAGGCCTAAAAGGGAAGGTGACTGACATTTTTTTTTTAATAATTAGAACACTGAGGCATTTTCATCAATATGGAAATGTTGCAGGCCGAATGGTGTCCCCTGCAAATTCACATATTGATGTCTTAACCCCCAGGACCCTAGAACACAACTGCACGTAGATTTGGAAAGAGGATTTTTAGGGCGGTGATGAAGATAAAGCGAGGCCCCATGGGTGGGCTCTACTCTAATAGGACTGGTGTCCTGGTAAGAATTGTTGATTAGGTCACAGGTGCAGAGGCAAGACCGTGTGAGGACACAGGGAGAAGACAGCCATCTATGAGTCAAGGATCTAGGCCTCAGAGGGAACCAGTCTCAGATTCTAGCCTCCAGAACCATGAGACAGTACACACCTGTGGTTTAGGACACTGGGACTGGTGCTTTACCAGAACAAACAGTTGCAGAAAACCATCTTCTTTAGTCTCTACTTCCAACTAAGAGAAGCTTTAAAATAATGGTGTTTCTTCACATTTCATGGACCAGTTTAACAGGAGAGGCTCGAGTATGCCATATCCAGGTACACAACACATCACTCCTTATCACTCCCTGTAAGCTGGATGGAGACTTCATCCCTTTCCTGAGCAAATGTGAGGTATGCGGACCTATTTTATATTTTATTTTATTTTATTAGAGAGGGAGAGAGAGAGAAGGGTGGAGGGAGAGGAGGAGAAACATGAGGAGCTTGATCTCACATCCCTGAGATCTTGACCTAAGCTGAAATCAAGAGCTGGTTGTTTAACTGACTGAGCCCCCCCGGAGCCAGGAGCCCCAGTGCGTGGACCTCTTGAATGTCCTCCCGACACCTGGCAATGCTCGTCTCTAGCTGGTGTACAGAGCTGCCACCGCCTTTCTCTATGCCATTCAGCCATTCAGGATGGTTTCTTTCTTGTTTTCTCCTGTGGCTGGCCTTCCGCCTCTGCACCCCACCTCACTGACACTCTTACGGTTGTTCCTTGGGGACGTGTAAGTTCACTAAGAGTCTCTACTGTGTGTGCGGACCCCCCTCAGCTGAGGTTCATCCAAGGCCCCCTGGAAACCTCAGCCGGCGAAGTGGGAACCACTTGGCTCTCCCCACTGTGACTGGCCTTCCCCATTGTCATCCTGAAATTACATCCAGTAGCCATGAATCTGTTCTTGTGTATTTCTGTCCATTGGGATGTAAAGTCTTGTCTGCTGAGACACATCCGTTGGCAGTTACGTCTGATTTAAAGAATCAGCTTGTTTATGCATGTTTATGCGTGCGTGTGTTCCTAGAACATCAAAGGTCCACTGTTGCCAAGTTAAAGGTGAATCCCTCGCCTGACATTCAAAGACCTTTGTAGAATGGCCCCTGTTTTCCTTTGGGGCCTTCCCTCCCTCAGCAGAGAGGCACATTTTTTTTTTCCTCCTACAGTCAGAAACCTCCCCTCCACTCCATACACATTCCTGCCTCACCTGCCCCAGTTCTGTCAGTTGCCTTCAAGCTTAGTTTAAATGTTACCCTTTTCTGTGGAGATTGCTCTGGTCTGTAACACCCAGCTAACCGCCCTCCCTCCCAAGAACGTTAAAGCTTTATTTGACTCTGCTTTTTCTTCTCTCATGATTTGTAGTCTTGCTTTGCAGTTCTCGTATGGGTGTGTGTACCTCGTTCCTCCCAGAATGAACTCTGCATCGGTTTGCTACGTCGGCCTCAACAAAGAGCCCCAAACAGGCTGAAGTAACTGAAACAGATTTTCCTGCAGTCCGGGAGGCTACAAGTCAACAATCAAGGTGTTAACTGGATGGGTTCCTTCAGAGGCAGAGTCTGCATCCCTGGCTTCCAGCTTCTGATGGTTTGCTGGCGATCGTTAGCATCCCTCAGCTTCTGCTCCTTAACCCCAGTCTCTGCCTTCACGTTTCTGTGAGGCGTCTCTGTGTCCACATTTCTCCTTTTCACAAAGACAGCCATATTGGATCAAGACGCAACCTACTCCAGTGTGACCTTGTTCTATCAACCAAGGCCCTCTTTCCAAATATGGTCACCTTCTGAGGTGCTGCCGATGAGGACCTCCTCATTTGAGTTTGGGTGGGGACACGATTCAACCTCGCATTCAACAAGTTCCTTTATAAGGGCTCTTCGTCTTCTGCCTTGGTTGGGCCGTAGCGCCCCGCCCAGGGTTTCTCTCCTTACGGTGACTCCATAATGATGTGATTTAAGTGAACGGTGTTACTTATGCTCCACGCACAAGTGTCTTTCCCAACAGCGGGTGCATAGTTACTACTCAGCAACAGATTTTAAGTTTTAATTGGCCAATGTGACTTGGTCGTATTCATTTACATTCTGGTTGAAAGTTTATCCTCTATTTCATTTAAAAGAAAAAAAAAAACAGCAGTTCTATTTACACTTTTCTGTGGCATACCCTACTAATATAAGCTTTTGTACAAGCCTCTAGTATTCATATTAACAGAGAATAACGGTGTGGCCTGGAGGAGGATGGTTGTCATTGGGTAAGCACAAAGCGAGATGAAGTGAAGTGGCAGAGGGGGGGAAATATTCGGCTTGTTCAGCAGAAAATCACCGATTTGAACGGTGTCACTGCCATGGGCCCTACCACTGCCTGTCCATTTCTTTGAAAGCCTTGTACATCCCAATCTTGTTGACGCCAGAGTTGAAGTGTCAGACATTTTATACAATGTTACTCTTTAAATTATATTATTGTCTTTCTTTTTAGTGTCTTCTGCTAAATGCAATTCATATTCAAAATGTCTTCTAAGACAATATATCCCTTGAGCCAGGGAAGTACTTTGAAATCTCTTTGTGAGATATAATTTCTTCTGTTACTTTCTGTCAAAGAGATTTCCAAATGGCCCCTATGATCTTATTTTTCCTATTACATAATTTTTTTACAGTTGGCCGCACAACAGGATGCCGTTCAGGAATGCTCACCTAAGCCAACTGGAATGAGTCTCACTGGAAGGGGATGCTTATTACCTTCAGACATGAGCGGCAAATTTATAAACAAATGACAAGATGCATTTAGCTTAAATGTTATTTGTGAACTTAAGCATAAATAACAAATCCATTAAAATAAAATAAATCTTAAAATGAAAATAAATAACACATTTAATTTTTTGTAGTCTTTAGTCATATATGTCACCTAAATATAGTCTAAAAAAATAATTTAACACATTATCTAAACGTGAGGTTGACTGTTAGGACTTACCCAATAATGCTATTCATTCTGAGGTTTGAGTTTTATTTCTTCTTTCACTGAATGCATTAGGATGGCCAAATAACCTTTTTTTGTTTGGTTTTGTTTTGTTTTTTGGTGTGTGTGTGCATCAAGACTTCATTAGAGAACAAACGATGTGGAAAGTGAAAGACATAGTCCATTCGGTTTGGTGGTTTGAGAATTGCACGTCTGATCTGCAAGAGCCAAAGATTTATTTTAAAGTGGACACTATTTCTATACCATATCCACATATCCACAGTGGTCGAACTATTGGCGCAAAATGTAGCCTTGTAAAACTCTAGACTGCCGATTTGCAAAGGTGGTTCTAAGAAGGTCATAGTGATTTATGCCTGCCTCAGACATAATGAAAGAATCAAATAAGCCACCTCAGTTGATAGCTCAAGGAACTAGGGAAAAAAAAAAAAAAAAGAACAACTGAAGCCCAAGTTAGCAGAAGGAAAGAATTACATATTAACACTGGAATGAATGAAATGGAGACTAAAAACACAATAGTGAAGTTCATTTAAAATAAGATATGGCTCTTTGACAAGATAAACAAAATTTATAAACCTTTAGTTAGACTCACCAAGAAGAAAAGACAGAAGACTCAAATAAAATCACAAATGAAAGGGATGTTACAACTGACCCTGCAGGAATGAAGGGATCATGAGGCCACTACTAACAATCAATTACTAACAAGTTGGGCAACCTAGTAGACATAGATAAATTCCTATAAACATACACCCAACCAAGACCGAAGCATGAAGAAATAGAAAACCTGAATATCCTAATGGGGATATTGAATTAGTAATCAAAACGCCCCCAACAAACGAAAGTCCTGGGTCAGACAATTTCATGGGTGAATTCCACTCAATATTCAAAGAAGAAACAATATTAATCTTTCTCAAACTCTTCCAAAAAATAGATAAGAAGGGAACTCTTCCAAACTTATACTTTACAAGACCGGCATCCCCCTGATACCAAAACCAGACAGGAATGCCACAGAAAAATAACATTTCAGGCCAATATCGCTGATTAACATAGTGTAAAATGCTCCACAGAACATTAGCAAACTGAATCCAACAACAGGTTAGAAGGAACATACACCCTGATCCAACGGGATTTATTATGTAGATGCAAGGAGGATTACGCATCTGTGAATCATTCCGTGTGTTGCACCACATTAACAAAATGAAAAATAAAAATCACATGATAATCTCAATAAATGCAGGAAAAGCATTTGACAAAATTCAACATTCATTTATTCTCAACAAACTGGGTATAGAGAAACCATACTTCAACATTATAAAGACTATACATGACAAGCTAACAGCTAACATCCTAGTGACTGTGGAAAACTGAAAGCCTTTCCTCTAGGATCAGAAGCAAGAGGAAGATGCCCATTCTCACCACTTTTATTCAACATATTTATTGGAATTCTGAGCCACATCCATTAAGCATATTAGAAATAAAAGTCATCTACACTGAAAAGAAAGAGGTCAGTGTTTTCAGATGACATGATTTTATGTATAAAAAAAATTGTAAAGACTCCATAAAAAGTAACTATGAGAACTAATACACAAATTCAGTGAAGTTGTAAGATCAATACACAAATGTCTGCTGTGTTTCTCTGCACTAAAATTAAGCAATTGGGAAAAGAAATTTTCTTTTCTATTTTTTTTATTTAAAAAAAAAAGAAATTTTTTTTCTATAAAAAAGTTCTATTTATAATTGCATCCAAAGGATAAATTTCTTAGAAATAAATTTAAATGAGGTGAAAGATCTATACTCTGAAAACTGTTAGACTCTAATGAAAGAAATTGAAGCAGATACAAGTAAATGGAAAAACTTACTGGAAAAATGTGCCCGTGCCCCGATGGTCATTGCAACCTTGTTCACAATAGCCCAGATACACAAACAATCTTCTTGTTCATTGATGAATAAATGGATAAAGAAGATGTGGCATATATATGTGAGGGAATGTTACTCAGTCATAAAAAGGAATGAAATCTTGCCATTTGTGATAGCATGGATAGACCTCCAGAGCATTATGCTAAGTGAAATAAGTCAAAGAAAATAACATACACTCTCACAATCTCTCTTACATATGGAATCTTAAAAAAGAAAAAAAAAAGAAAGAAAGAAAAAACAGAAAGAAAGAGAGAGAGAGAGAGAGAAAGAAAGAAAGAGAAAGCCCATAGATAGAACAAATTTCTGGTGGTTGCCGGAGGGGATAGGATAGGTAAACTGTGTGTGTGTGGGGGGGGTTGTTTTGTTTTATTAATAATAAAGAAAAAAATAAACTTTACCATTAAAACATTTTTTAAAAATGTAGCTTAAGGAAAATCCTAAATTGTCAACCAAGAAAAGAGCAAATCACTGATTAAATATGAAATTAAATATAAAGTACTTTTGAGACTTTGACAAATTGCTACACAGTTAAATAGATGTTATTAAATTCATTCCTTCTGTAGAGTTGGCTAATTTTTCTTGATAGCTAAAATATGCATTTATCAAGCTAACGTAATTTGTTTCAGAAAAATACATCTACTCCAGATTTGAAATAAGTTTATGTTAATAGTGACTCCAAATTACCATAGCTATGTATTATAAGGATCTCTTGCTGTAAGCATAATACATGAATATTGGCTTGAGTCCGACTACTTTGACTATAAATGTAAAGCAGAGAGTCATTCTGTTTGTCAGTTAACAACTCAAAGAGATGAAGAAATGTCCTTTAAGATGCAGATTAGGAGATATAGGATGAATTTCTTTTTTGTATTAGCTAAACTGAGATACGTGTTGGTATTGCGCAATGCATATGTTAAGTGCATTTTGTTTTGTCTTATCTTGGTTTTGATGATTATAAAGAGTGACCCACGGGTCGCCTGGGTGGCTCAGTCGTCAAGTGTCTGCCTTTGGCTTGGGTTATGAACCTAGGGTTCTGGGGTCCAGCCTCGCATTAGGCTCCCTGCCAGATGGGAAGCCTGCCTCTCACTCTCCCACTTCCCCTGCTTGTGTTCCTGCTCTAGCTGTGTCTCACTGTGTCAAATAAATAAATGAAAAAAAAAATCTAAAAAAAAAAAAAAGAGTGACCTAATAAAGCAAATTTACTTATTTTATGATGTCTAGTGAATTTTTACAATGTAACAAGTGATACAATCTAATTCATGCTTCAGAAAGAGGTGAGATTAAAGCCCCGTCTCAAAGGCAGACTATTCTATCGAGGTGTCTTCTCAAATGCAAGATCCGGTTCTGTTTGTTTTTAAATATTCTAAGAGACATTCTAAGACATACTCTAAGAGAATTAATCTTTCATGTTTTGGACTCTTTCTCCCCTTCCCATGACTTATTTTTCAAACTGAAAGTTCCTGGTTCACCCTCAGCAGTGAAAAACCTTCCAAAATTTTTCTAGATTACTAATTTACCTCTTCCCACAGATGCTAAGCAGAACCACCAGGTTATTGGTCCTAAAATACATCCTTATTTATGCTATTTTCCAACTGTTGATGGGGAACTGCAAAAAAATTTTAGTCGGTTATCCTAATTATTGTATGTGATATATAAGTAAATTTAAAATATTGCTCCAACTTAGCTTTATATATACACCCATAGATACACACACACACACACACACACACATACTTCTATATATATATCTAGATATTTAATCTCACAACTCTCCCATGTATAGCTTCTTTTCCAAATACCCCCGTCTATTCATGGAACTAGTTCAAGCAAGTTCTACTCATAATTCACAGGTAAACCAAGTATGTTTATAAGGGTTACTATATTTATTTTCATTCCAGACGAATAGACATACACAGGAATTGGCCTGTCCTGAGGAAAGTGCCACATCTGGTTCTGTACTTAGTGTTACTATATTATGCAGCAGCAACAAACATGTAATCCTGTAGTTGGTGTTTTCATTACATCAATAACTTTAAAGATAATCTCAATGAATCTTTTCCCAGTATGATGTAGCATGCCTCATATCTATCTTTCAGTGATTGCTGTTTCTCTTCATCTTCTTACAAAACAGTTTTTAGTTACATTATATTTGTCTTACTCCTTTCAACACTTAGGTTTGCTAAATTAAATATATATATGTATATACATTATATATATCTACATACAGATATAATATGTAATATTCTGTATAATAAAGGCAATGGGAAAATAAATATCTGCATTTGCTTATATTTACAAAAAGAAACATCGTAAGAACAAATAAAAAACTAGTAAAAACTATTACCTACAAGTCATAGCAGGAAAGAAAGTGAAGAGAGAAGAAAGCAACATTCCTGAATAGACCTTATTTTCTTGTAACTTTAAAAAATTTAAATGGCTCACATATTTAAAAATGAAATTAAATGAAAGAAAAACAGTATCTCAGAATAAAAAGTAAACATACAAATGAATGTTGAAGCTTGTGAAATAAACATAGTTAGAAAAGAATCATTTTAAATTATGAGGGAAAGCCAAGGTTTTGAATCCACAATGGTATGAATGCAAAGATGAATAGAACTAAAAAAGACAAAACAAAACAAACAAACGAACAAAAGAACCACCAACAACCACCAAAAACCCCCACTTAAGCCTAATTTTAAACTTAGACTTCAATTTTCAGTATAAGTAGTAATAGTTTGAGGTTATCTTGAAACTATTCTGTAGGTCTGAGGATAAAGCAATTCAATAATGATGTTAAGATCATTAAGAAAATAGAGTGTGTAGGAGAAAGTACACTGGTATAAAAATCAGCAACATTACTTAAAAATCTGATGGTGCTTAACTTGAACTGGAAATAATTCACTGAAATCCTGATTTCTTTTAATTTCTAAAAATACGCATATCTTAACTCATCCTCAGAAAAGCCTAGAAGCAATGTCAATACAAGAGTAACAGAACCGTCCGCACCTAGAAAATGGTTTCTAAATGCCATTCCTCACTGTAAAGAACCAGGGATCCTCCGAGAAAAGGCCAGTCCCACATGCAGTGTGGGAAACACACAAGTGGTGGTCCCAAAGGACACGAAAGCCAACATGAGGGTGCATTCATTGGCTAAAATTGTGAAAATTACATATCAAAAGAGACCATGCAATTCGGTGAACTATATTACACGGTATAAGCCCATAAAGCACTTAGGTAAGACAGACAAGGAGAGAAACCCACCAAGCCAGCAGCGGTCACAGCATTTGGGCTCATGGGAAATGAGCATATCACATCTTCCTCTAAAAATCAGATTGATGAAGGAATTAATTAAGACTTTTTTGTGTAAACTACATTTTATGATACCTGAATAGATACAGTTTATTTGAAAAAGTACTTTCCAGAAGAATTCTGCCTATTACATGAGACAGGAATGATAAAATTAGGAAATGGCCATTTTTCAACACATAATAAAAATTCAGTCATGTAAAGTCCATCCCAAAAATTAAATGAAAAGTTGATACTGGGCTTTACAGGGAAGAAATCAACCTGTCACCACTTAAATCCACAAAACACAACCAGCACCACTAAACACAGATGCTGATACTGCTTTCTGATATGATTTAAAGTGAAGCACATCATAGCACCTATGAAATATTCTTGCCGAAATGTTCAACCTTATCAATCCTTGAAAGCCAACTTGAACTTCTAAGTAAAATATAGGTAAGAGAACAAGTTAAATGCACCCAAGCAACCAAGCTGATAAGTCTAGAATAAGAGATACTTTATTGGACAATTCAATTTATGCAGCATGTCAAAGGTATGACTAAAAAGTGAAAAGAAGAGTCATGGATGGAGAGAGTGACCTGCTATCAAATAAATAGATGGAAAAGACAGAATAATAATAATTTTAGGAAAGCAAGCTGTGGCTTTTGAATCCTCATTCAAATAACCTCATTCCAAAAAGAGACTTTTTAAGCTGTGAACACTTATTGTTAATTTGGTATTAGATGTGCATAAAAATGTTCACTATATTAACAATGATACTTTTGTTCTGCCTTCTTGGATTAGGTTTGCTATTTGCAGTAGACATGATAGCAGCATCATTTTAAAAGACATGTAATAAATGATGTAAATGACTCTGGAAATGTTTCAGCGAATAAAATTTTAAAAATAAAAAAGAGATGAAGCAAATTTGGCAAAATCTTGAAAATTGTTGTATCTGGTAATGAGTATTTGAAAATGTATTATGCTGCTCTCTCCATTTTTGTGTTCTTGAGTATTTCATAATATTTTTCAGTCAATATCCCCTGATCAGCTGAGCTCTTCCACAAACGTCCATCATATGTTTTAGGATGATATGTTGATATGTTTAACTGATTGTTAAAACATATGATCATATGTTTTAACAATCAGTGTAATGAACCAAATGTATTAGTCCAGCCTAATAGCTTAAATGGCTAGTAATTTTATAATGACTGTGAACACACTGACACCTTCCTTTGGAAGTTTCCAAAGCATTTCATTATCAATATGATAAAAACTGAACTCAGACTTTCTTGATAGAGAAATATAATTACATATTCCTAATATGGAAAAATAAAGAAAATGACAGTATTTGAGGTTATTAAGAGACACTTGGCTCAGTTTTTATAATTAGATAAATATAATTATATTTATATAAGTATTACATATTTTATTGTAATTATATATTTATATAACCTAAAAGTTATCATTACCAATTTGCTGTTTTAATATTTTATTTATTTATTTGACAGAGATCACAAGTAGGCAGAGAGGCAGGCAGAGAGAGAGGAGGAAGCAGGCTCCCCTCTGAGCAGAGAGCCGATGCGGGACTCCATCCCAGGACCCTGGGATCATGACCTGAGCTGAAGGCAGAGGCTTTAGCCCACTGAGCCACCCAGGCTGTTGTATTTCCTTTATCTAACCAAATTCTACTTATTTTGCCTATAAACAAAAATCCACATACTTCCTAGATGTTTTTCTCATTTTCTTGCATCCACTCTTGATCTACCATAATCTGCACTCTTTTAAGAACATAAATCTAAAATACATCTAAAAAAGTTTTCCATTTCTCTTAGAACAAAGTCAAAAGTGCCTCATGTATCCCACAGGGCTTGTCTGATACAGACCTCTGCCCTCTTACAGCCTATTTGGAACTGCACAGTGGACATTTTAAGCTCCTTCAATGTGCCATGGGTCTTCTTGCCTCAGGACTTTTGCACATCCCTCTGTTCTGTCTAAAAAATGTCTCATGACCTTCCTACTCTTGAGTCCAACCAATAGGTCAAATCTCAGATCTTTTTATTTTATTTCTTTTTTTTTTTATTTCCTAGATTGGATCAGATATCCCTTTTTATATTCTCATGAAGTCAGGTTCCTTTCCTTCTTAATATTTACCACTGCTGAAGTTTTATTGTTATTTTCTTAAACTCTCTTTACTCGAGTATTTACGCTGAAGAGTATGTGGTCCGTAACTGTTTTCTATTCGTTCTTGTACCAGTTGTTGCCAACACAGTAGCAGCTGACCAGTTATTTCTTGAATCAATGAACAGATTCATGAATAAATGAGCCTGAGAGTGGTACAATAATTATATATTTCTTTTTCTCTTGGACTTACTGCTAAATATTTTCTTTTACTACGATTTTGGATATATCAGGAGCCAGGTTATTCCTTGGCAATTATGCAGAGAGATCGAGCCCCATGTCAGGATTAGTGCAGACTCTCCCTCTGCCCTTGCTGCTCTGTGCACTTTCTCTCTCTCTCAAATAAATAAATAAATATTTTTTAAAAAGACGTTGGATTAATCTTTAGCAAGACAAATCTCAGAGAGCTGTCTCCAGATAATTAAGTGTGGATTAGCTTCTCTCATTACTGCTCAAGTTAAATATTGTGAACTATTTTCCATCAGCAAGATTCCCACTGATCAAACTCCACTCCCTATGACTTGCATGAATTTGAATTCCTTTCCCTGCCACAGTATTCCCGCCTGTGAAACTGGAATGACAGTGCTCAGTTTGGGGCTGGGAGCGGATTGGAATAGCAACTAATGTATGAAAGTGGGCAAAACACGAGGGACAGTCCCTTGCATGTATTGCAATTGGTGTCCTGTTGGCATGCATAATAAGATCAGAGCCTTTCTAGAAATATAAGTGATTTCACTCTTCTGGGCTATAAGTTTCCAAAGGTCAAAATTTAAAACGAAAGTCATTGTGGTCCACATATATTGATAGCTTCAGATATTGCTGGTCTAGTTTTTTACAGAAATTAATGACATTGTGTTTCTTGTCAAATTATTTTGTAAAATGCCTACGGTCTATTTTTTATTACCAGGAATCTATTTGCATGGTTCTAAAACTATGATCTTGTTACCTTTGTATCATCTGTCCCAGTAAATCCTCCGAAGTATGGTTTTATATTCTCTAAATTCTTGACGAAAACAGTCATTTCTACTTAAATAGGGCCAATTGCATGGGCATGGGTAGAACCTGTGTCATCACCCAGGTCCTGCACTTAGAAGATCTCATGCTTGGTTTAATGCTCTGCCTTGTCATCTTGAAATCATTAATACCTTTTAAAGAAGGTGTCCTGCATTTTCATTTTATGCCAGGACCTGAAAATTTTGGAATTCATCCTGACATTAGATGGCAAGTAAAAATGTCTTTGCCACAGTCAGGTTTCCCAGGAGGTCATCGCTGCATGGGAGTGCAGGACATAGAACAGGGATTAAAGGATACCCGCAGGATCCCTCTCTGCGGAAAGAATGGGATGAAAGCATAATCGGACAGAAAGAAAAACTGAGCTGTCATCCTGGACCACCTACACCTGGGTGCTCAGGAGTTAGACTGTCCTTGGGACGCCTGGGTGGCTCAGTTGGTTAAGCAGCTGCCTTCGGCTCAGGTCATGATCCCAGCGTCCTGGGATCGAGTCCCATGTCGGGCTCCTTGCTCGGTAGGGAGCCTGCTTCTCCCTCTGCCTCTGCCTGCCACTGTCTGCCTGTGCTCGCTCTCTCTCTCTCTCTCTAACAAATAAATAAAATCTTAAAAAAAAAAAAAGAGTTAGACTGTCCTTTTCAGAAGAGTCCAGATTTGAACCGAGTTGGCCATGCCTTTCTCTCTCTGTCCCTCCCAATAATCAGTTATTGAGTCCGGGATGCCCCCCACAAGGGTAAGATTTCTCAGGTTGGGTAGAGAGGTGCTCTCTGCAGGCAAGGTAATTGTTGGAAGGCCTGAGAGCCAAAGATCCAAGTCAACAGCATTGACAGCATCTAGAACAGAGTCCTTCCTTGACAAGGGCCTACACATCACCCTGTCCCTTGTGACCTTCTGCATTTATGAGCAGGCCCTTACTCTCCTGAGACACTTCTGTAGCACCCTCAAATATCCTCCTGGCACTGACAATAACCCAATGTGTTCACTGTTCCATCATTTCCTAGCCACTGTTCTATAAAATGATTTTTCCCCTAACTTGTGATGAATCTTTATGGACCATGCTCATTACTTCCCTTTTGGCCTGTACAGGGATTTATTTGTTGGGTGTGTATCTACACTTAAAAATTCAGCCCATGGCCATGGAATGGGACAAGGCTAATTGAACTGGAATTGAATCCAGGGCCTTGACCTCATTAATGTGCCCCCTAGCCCAAGAAAAGACCACATTTGCCTCACAAAACTAGGCTGCTCCAGTTGCCAGCAGAAGAGTGAGGACCATTCAACCATCCACTATATTTATACACATAGCTTCCAAAGTCCAGCAAATTTAGGCAACAATCCATTGGCTATCCACTGTAGTATAACGAAATCAATTCCTCATTATCAATTAATAAGAAAACAAATCAATAAGTGCTTAAGTGTGTTAACTATGCCAACAAATTAGCAGAATACCAATGCCAGCTAATTCTTCCACTCTGATTTGCTTTATAAAATCAGAAGCAGCATTAAACGCGTGCACACACCCGTGTGTGTGCACGACCAAAAACTTACAATCATGGACCAGAAACTAAAATCCCCCAAATTAGACACACTATTAGGATCTTGCTGACGTCCTCTATTACCATGGAGAAAGCAAAAAAAAATGAGAAAAAGGAAGTTCGTTAATTTAAAAAATAATAATAAAAATAAACAAAGGATGATCTGGTGACTAGAAGGAGGCAAAAGAAAGAGGACAGATCACATTGTTTTCTAGAAACATTCCAGAGATGCTAAGTGAGGCAGGAAGAAGGCATTTAACTTAAATTGTGTACATATTGATTACTACTAATTTGGATCAATTTCAAAGAAACTGGAGCAAGAAAAAAGATTGTTTGCAAATTCTGTGTTGAGACTTTCAAAGCCTAGAAGGTAACAGTATTTCTCCAGTAACTTGACTCCTTTTTCTCTAGGATCATATAAAACACCAGCAGGGACAGTATATAAAGAGCTAATTGGAATCTGTGAAACAAAATCGTCGCTGCCTAGATGCTTTCATCATACTTAGTATTTAACAAACAACTTCAAATTATTTTTATTATTTATTTTATTTAATAAACAACTCCAAATATCCCCAAATATTTCTTTTTTAAAAAAGATTTTATTTATTTATTTGATAGAGATCACAAGTAGGCAGAGAGGCAGGCAGAGAGAGAGGAGGAAGCAGGCTGTCCGCAGAGCAGAGAGCCCGATGCAGGGCTCCATCCCGTGACCTTGGGATCATGACCAGAACTGAAGGCAGCGGCTTTAACCCACTGAGCCACCCAGGCGCCCTGTATCCCCAAATATTTCTGATCACACACTTTTTATTTAATATTGGGTTCCAGAGATACTGGAAATCAATTTGGGCCAAAACCACCTATCTCTTAAGGAAAAGGTATCAACCTGGAAGTTATAATTTAGCATCCAAATGGCTATTTCTTGAAAAGGGAAATAAAATCTTACATGATACAATTTCAGATGTACTGGAAGGGTCTAATCACACAATCTGGAAATGCATGAATTCTTTTACCATAGGTTCATGCACTACGATTTTATCCCTGATAAAACTGCTGTAATCCCTTAGAGGACCACATCCCATCATGGTCCTCACTTTTTTTTTTTTTTAAACCATCAGAAGGATTATCCCATGGTGTCTAGATAGAGGCATTTCTAAAGGAGGAGAGGGAGCTAAGTGGGTCAGAGGACCGGTTCACTGCACAATACTGAGTGAAACATTGTGACTAGTCTCCTTCTTACTCCTAGCTTTGCAGTTGCATCCCAGTATTATAATTGCTGACTTACGATTTATTTCCTCCATTACACCGTGACCCTTCTGAAGTCAAAGATTTTTTTTGAAACTGAATTTTCCCAGCGTAGTGCTTAGTTATAGTAATTTCTCAATGAATGACTGCAGAAGGAAGAAGTTACCGACTTGATGAACCCCTGCTGCTCCAGCCAACACACACACACACACACACACACACACACACACACACACAGAAGTTTACCATTCAGATACGAAAACTGAGATTCAACATGCAACTGACTGATGCAAGGGCACTTAGCGTGTTGGCAGGTGTGATAATAATGTGAAGTCTTTTCATTGGGAGATTTGGAGTCCGGCATTCTTTCAGAGGCATGAACTCTTCTTTCCTCAGCCATCACTTTAATATCTGTTGAACTCTTTTGCTGTCTTCTTTCCCACAGACCTGAACACAAACAGCCTCATGCTAGAATTACTCTACTCGACTCAAACATATAATAACAGACCCACTCCTATTCTGAAATTAATACGAGCCATTACTGTGCGAAAATAGTTCTCATTGAATTCTCAAGCACAGAAGAGTAAACATAGTTTTGAAACTGTTTCTGCTTTAAGACTAAAATCTTTGTAGTAACTCCAAAAAATTGTTACCTATCTAACAATAGGACACTTGTTCCTTTCTACACGGAAATCGGTAAAATATGCTTTCCTGTGGAGGACTTCTGTGACACAAGCATACTAACAAGGAGATTAGATGCTTTGCCAACTTCTTTGGTGAAGAAACTGCTCTTTTTTTTTTTTTTTTTAAATGGGCATTTCTGTTTCCTAGCAACTGGAAAGTTCTACACTAATCTATATCCACCTTCTTATGGGAATAGATCAACTCAGGTGCTATTTATGGCACTTGAGCCTTCAAAAAGAAAAAAAAGGAGAAAGGCAACCTGAAAAGAATTTATCATGTTGTTTTGATCCTGAGTCTTGGTTTAAATTATATGGTCCTGATACAGCTTTCTTGGCTCTGTAATTACAACATTGAAACCAGACTAGGGGAAGAAAACTTTACTTGTACCCCCTTAGGTCCTTTGGCTCATCTAATAATGAAATTGGCTTATATAAAACAGATTAATGGGAGAAATGGAAATTTAATTTGGCACTTATGAGAGCTCATAAAAATATGAGACTCGAAGAAGTGACCAGAAGGAGCCATCTTTATGTCTTTTAAACAAACAATACATTTATGAAGAATTGATAAGACAACGGAGTTTGCACTTAGGTAGCAGATTAACAAGAGAAGTAACAAGGTCTGTTTATTCAGCCTGCTCAGCCCTGAGTTCCTTGTCTCTGGTGGTAAAGGTGTCCCTTTACCTCCTGGTCCAAGGAGGGTGATTTTCACACAGGGGATTTATTTCCTACTTCCACGGGGACAAAGGAGGGTCAGCATGTCCTTTTGGCCCTGGCTCTTTCTTTAAGTGATTTTAATTTAAAATAATCAGTATGACCAATTGGCACATTTGGGGGCCACCAACCTCTGAACCTGAACAGATTACAAAAGTATTCTAAAATGATTCAATAGAAAAGATTAATTTATATCTTTTAAAAAATATTTTCCTATTAAAAAACAAACAAACAAAAAGAAAACCTGAACTTGTATCGTGACTCGTTTCAAAACCCACTCTGAATATGGAAAGTGCTTTCTGAATTGTATTCATGGAAATCATGTGTGAGGCCATGGGGTGTATGACTCTCCCTCGCTCTCCACCACTGTTACTCAAGAAATTTGGGGATGGAAAATCACAGCAATATGTCCCCGCTTGCTTATTTATGCAAATCTACAGGTAGAAGTCATGGAACTAGGCTCTCAAGACCATCGCTTGTCAAAATTCATCTCTCGCCAAGCCTGGCACTCTTGCTGTATCCCAGATCTCCTCAAAATATCTCACCAACAATAGAGCTACAAATTTCCATCTGAAATTCATTCAGGATATGCAGTTCAAATTTGCACAAATTTAGGCATTACACAGTGTGCTAGGGATGCAGTTTGAATCAAATATTACATATGCATTTTAAAGGAATAATATCATCCTATGATTGATGATTTTGATAGTATGAAAATCCTTCTTTTGGAATTAAAATTTGACTTCTTGCCAGTATTATTTCTTTACTGTCATCCCATTGCTGGGGAGGAGAACTTTGGTCTTCTCCTTGCTAGGTTCTTTGACGGTCAAAAAATTACATTAATGTAAGACAGATTAACAAATGGAAAAAAAACACAAATTCCTTTCTGTACATAGAACAACGACAGAGATATGAGGTTCTTGGACAGTCAGGCCATTGGAGCTCACAGTTATCCTGAGCTATGAAGCAGAAGGTAGGGACCTGGGTCTTCAAAAAAGAGGAAGACAATTCACAGGAGGAGGGGAAGAGCCAAATGTGTGGTAAGTAAATGTTTGCCAGATCATGCAGGTAAGTCTTTTGAATGCAAAACTGATCCCCGACATTAACTCTCTTCTTGGGACAGGTTCCCAAGTAAATTATTTGAGGCAATTAGGGAGGGGGGGAAACCCTAAAAATCTCTTCTGGGGTATGTTAGGCCTTGACTGCCTTCAACTCAGAATAAACCACTGGCCAAGGGGGCATATTCTGGGGTCATGTATTCTGCTCCCCTTCACTAACATCCTGGTCTATTTCTAATTTAGAAACTATTTTTATTTTGGGGGGATTCCTTTTTTGTTGTTTAAATTCAATTAATTAACATATAGTGTTTTGTTAGTTAGAGGTAGAGGTCAGTGATTTCATCAGTGGCCTATAACACCCAGTGCTCATTTCATCACGCGCCTTCCTTAATGGCCATCCCCCAGTTACCCCATTCCCCCACCTGCCTCCCCTCCAGCAGCCCTCAGTTTACTTCCTATGATTAAGAGTCTCTTATGGTTTCTCCTTCTCTGATTTCCTCTTGCTTTAGACAGAGAGAGGATAACACCTCAGCACTCATTTGAGCAAACTTTGTTTGAGAACACTCTCGTGTATTGTGGCATCCTACAGATTCCTCTCTAAAGTACTGTGAGTTTGCAATGTTAAACTCGGGGCACCTGGGTGGCTCTCTGGTTAAGCCTCTGCCTTCAGTTCAGGTCATGGTCCCAGCATCTTGGGATCAAGCCCTGCATCGGGCTCTCTGCTCAGCGGGGAGCCTGCTTCCTCCTCTCTCTCTCTCTCTCTCTCTCTCTCTGCCTCTTTGCCTACTTGTGATCTCTCCCTGCCAAATAAATAAATAAAATATTTTAAAAGATTAAAATAAATAAATAAAATGTTAAATTAATTTAAAAACAAGCACTAAACAATTTACTAATTCAAAATGCAGTGAAAGAAGAAACTATGTGCATTGTTGGCATTTAGATGTACATAGAATGTATACTTTTATGATTTTATTTTATTTTTTAGAGATTTATTTATTCATTTGAGAGAGATCGTGGGTGGGGAGTAGGACAGAGAGAAGACTCTGCAGTGAGCATGGAGCCCGATTCGGTCTCAGTCTCACAACCCTGAGATCATGACCTAAGGTTAAACTAAGAGTCAGATGTTTAGCCAATTGCACCACCAAGGTGCCCCTATATTTATAATTTTAAAACTAAAAATGGGGTTGCCGGGGTGTATCAGTCAGTTGATTGTCTGCCTCTTGGTTTTGGCTCAGGTCATCAACTCATGTGTCATGGGATCAAGCCCCAAGTGGAGGAAAAAAAAAAAAAAAAAATCGATGCTCAGCAGGGGGTCTGCTTGAAGACTCTCTCCCTCTGCCCCTCTACTCTCTCTCTCTCAAATAAGTAAATAAATCTTTTTTTTAAAGATTTTATTTATTTATTTGTCAGAGAGAGTGAGCACAGGCAGACAGAGTGGCAGGCAGAGGCAGAGGGAGAAGCAGGCTCCATGCTGAGCAAGGAGCCTGATGCGGGACCCAATCCCAGGATGCTGGGATCATGACCAACTGAGCCACCTAGGCGTCCCAGTAAATAAATCTTTTAAAAAGCTAACAATAATATGGATTAGACATATACCAAATTTAACTAACGATCTATTATTTAGTCCATCATGCAATAATTTTATGAGAAACAAATTTTGATGGGATCCTACTAACACAGCAAATATGTCAGAAAGGATATAATACTAGTTACTGCCTTTTTAACCTATTTTAGCAACCTGTTGTTATGGTCAATGATGTAATTGAATTCAGTTAAATGCCGCTTAATCTTTACCTACTCTGTGAAGGAATCTGTGATACATGTGATCCAGAGTGTACTCAGATATACTAGAAAAGATCTCACTAACTCTTAAATCAGAATCTGATTAAACCTAATTTTTAAAACCTGCTATCTGCCGCTTATAAGTCATGCATTCCTTCCCTTTAATGTAGACTGAGGACCATTTAAAATGTACCCTTACTGGGAATGCAGAAGTAAACAGGACAGGAGAGCTTACAATACAAGGTGAGTGCCGTCTTTGTAAGTAGGTATTTGATACCATATGTGAGAAACATTATACAAGACACAAAAGCAAATGCTTCAGGAGCTCCAGGGAAGAGCGGTCTAGGGGTAGATTAACAAGCAAGCCCACATTATGTTGCAATGCAAGCTGTTAACAAGGATTCATAATTGTAGTCACAGTGGCCTCCTGTGGTCATAAGGAATTTTTACAAAGTGATAGCCTTTAGTTTCTCAAAAAAATCTTAGAGCTTGTACATTTATATTTCTGTACTTACTCTGGGGCATGAGGAGCAGCCGAGGAAATAGCCCAGAATGGCCTCCTTCCTTATCACTTCTCTTAACCTAGAATGTTTGCTTCCAAAGATTCAGGAAATGCAACTGAGGAGAATAGGAAAAACTGCCCATGGCCATTCTTTTCAAGACAAGGCAATTCTTTCCTGATGCACATCCTTATTTCAGCCCACTATGGTTCTTCATTTTATTTCCTTAAGTCAATTGATTTCATAACAGTATTATGTAAAAGAATATATGGCAGACATGCTCAGGAAAATTACCGGCCCTAATTATTTTAAAACCATCAAACAAGTAAGAAGTTGGGAGAGGGCAAGAAAGCAAAATTATTCAAAACTCAGGAGACTCAGATATTTAGCTTCCAAAAGCCCAACTGGGTTTGATGGAAAGGCCCCATTCAAAATGAAACCGTGAGGCTATCATTGAAAAGAAACAACATCTCAAACCATAGTCAATCCTGTCATGTCAGAAAATAGTCAGTAATCATTGGCATTTATCGTGGTGCATTTCCATGGGAAAGGAAAGAAAATGGATGAGAAAAAAAAAATAAATGTCTCTGTAAACAATCACAATAGCCTTATACTGGCAAATTATTACAAGGCACAAGTAAAGAGAAAGATATGTAGTTTTATTTCAAGTCAAGCAGGTGATCTATTTTTAGAGTTTGATGTCCACTGTTTAAAAAGAAAAACCACATTTTCCTCCATGTTAGAAGTTTTTAAATGAATGGCTCATATCAGAAATATCCAGACATATGTTTTCTATTAATATGTGTAATTTATATTTTCCAAACTCCGATTTATTTATTTTTTCTGTTGTGAAATAGAATATTTTCTAAAGGATATGTTACTCAAAAGTATTCAAATGCCAACTATGTAGGTCCTGAAAAGAAGATTTCACATTCTGGTATTTTTATATAAGCAGGCTTTTTTTTTTTTTCTTTTTTCTCTGACTCCGTACAGATTATACAACACGGCAGAACTGATTATTTAACAAGTCACAACACAGTAAGGTAACTTAATGTGGCCAATAAAATGACAAACAAAATTAATTATTAAGTGTCTGAGAGGGATTCTGCTCCATAGGGCAAAGCAGTCTGTATGGATGCTTTTCCACCCATTGAAGTAGGGAAACAATTATTCTGTAAGCTTTCCCAATATGTAAATGTTCACATGACAACTTCTCCCTTCAGGAGCCTCCTTCCCCAGAGGTGAGCACATATCCTTGGGTAGATTACCTTCTCATTTCCTTCAGAAGCAACAGAAAACCCACCACCCTGGTTTCATATTTAGTTTGAGAAACTGTCCCATGATAAAAGCTTAGAAGAAATTCCATTGTGAATAAGACCATGAACCTTGACTTTTCCTATCGAGAATGGAAATTATTTTGACTTCTGGTTGTGATAAGGAGCAAAGTGACAGTTGTAAACTGCGCCTGAAAACTTGTTAACTCTTACCATGCTCACTAGGACAACGATACTGGCCTTGAAATTTTACATTTAAAATTTCAGGTTCGCTCACACAGCCGTCTGTTCACATGAAAAAGGATCTGAGGTGTTCACCCCATATAGGTGAAGAGAGCATGATCCGGATCAGTGCACAACGAAACCCGGTTGCGGGAAGAAAACAATGCAGGGGCCACTAACTAGGGAGTAGGGGAGGGCATCCTCTCTGCTTTCCCATAAACTGTGAACTTCAGCAACTGTGATAAACCATAGGGACATGTTCCCTAAATGTTTATATTTTCTTGAAGACAAAAATCGTTTTGAGCTAAGTGTGAACACTTGTGCACATCTCAAAATCCAGTGACCGTGACATAAAAAGATAAATAAATAAAAATAGTTCTAGGTTATAATGTATGACCTGCTCACCAGTGACTTATTTTTCTCTGCAGAATACGTTTGCAAAGAATCCCATTGTTAAACAGTCCACCTGATGACAGCAAATGAAGACTCTTGAGACTCTGATTACATTTTCTGAGCCGAGCCACAGCCCTGACACGCCGGCAGCTGCTGGTCTTGTGGGCACCCAGGCTGGTGTGAATAGAAAGTGACAGGAGTGTGCTGCACGTCACATTTCAATGAACAGCTCCCGTGACAGGAAGACTTCTCTTGTCAACACGATGATCGTGGGCTCTGTGAGAGCCCACGTTCCGTGTTATCTTTCCCTGGAGGGAAATTGACACCTGATAGATAGGCTTCACTCAATGAGGTCAGCATTTATTTATTTATTAAGTGTCTACTGTTGCCCGGCGTGGTGGCCACCCATTGAGATTGGGTGCTTACCCTCAGGGAGCTTTCATTCCCGGGGAGAAACGGGGAGAAAGGCATCAGACAGAACTCAAATCCATAAGTAAGACCATCTGGAATCAGGGCATGAGCTGTGGTTGAAGCAGATGTGGCAGGGCAAGGGAGACGGAAAGAGGAAGGCCTTGAACATGGCGGCCAGGATATGGCAGCTGAGAGGAGGTAAGTTAGAGCTGCCCTGTGTGAAGATCAAGGAAAGGAACATCCTAGGAGGGAAAACATCAGGGCAGGGTCATCGTGACAGCAAATCTTGGAGAGTTTGTGAGGTGAGACAGGCTTTGATAGTTCTACCTGCGCAATGTATATGATATACTATGTAATTGCACAGACATGACACATACGCTATAATATGTAACTATGCACACACACGACATATGACATGAGAGGTAATTACAGACTCACAATATACACAAGCAAAAGGAATGTCCCCCAAATACACTGATCTGCAAGACAGTCTGTGGCTTCTAATAGGTTCTAAAGGAATGTCTACTGTAAAGAAAACATGTGTAACTATTTGGGTTACATTTTGTTCTTAATTGTTTATTACACCTCCTTTTTGTTCATCCCACGCTCTTCAGGAGCTGACTTTTTCTAGGAGAAAATGCTAGAGTTTCCCTGGCCCCCACCTCCATTCCATTCCAATACTCTCAGAAAATGAAAATAGGTCCCTCCAGATCTGGAGAGGAGCTGCCAAGTAAATTCAATTTATTCCATTTTCATATCTAATTTCACCTAGGAGTAGCCTAGTTACGGCCGCCATCCTTGCAGGCGGACACAATGATGACCTGTTGTATGCTCTTATTCCATTTATGCTTATGACGAAATTCCAAGTGGTCCGTGAATCATCTGCTATTTCCTACACATCTATTTTAGACTTGCCAAGGGAGAAGCAGTTCTGAAATATGTTGTTCTAGCACTGCTTTTTCCAAATGACATATGCCACATAATCTCCCATGCCACAACAGGAAATCCTGGACACTTTTTTAAATCGCAGCAGCTTCAGCTGCTACCGACCGATGGAGTCACCGGGGCATTATTTGGCAAGAGGGTATAATGCTAGCCAGGAGCACAACTGTTCACTGGCAACTAAAAATCAGGGCTATTTTGAGAATTTTGACAGAGAGAGAGAGAGAGAGAGAAGCTCTTTCTCCAGCATGTGACGTCTGATTGATGCTTCGTGGCAAGATCAAGACTGCTCTGTGTCCTCTGCTTCGAGCAGCACGTAGTTAGACCACTTGAAACATACCGGGCTTTCAGACCAGGCTTCTAGAATTTCAAGAGACCGTGTTTCGTTTTGAAGGCAGACTTTCGAGCTCAGCTTGTCATTTGTAGACTTGTTTTATTTGTGGCAAATAATGCTCAGAGACCCAGATTATTTTTGCCACTAATTTAACACAGGTTCACTGCGGGCATTATAATTTATACCATACAGAATGACATCTCTTAATAAGCCTACAAAGAAAGAGCATACTCCAAACTGATGATGGGCTAATCACCCAGTTGTTCTAGGCAAAGGGGAGCTGAACAAAATAAAAACCCAAATTTTGTTGAGGTGTCCCTTTCTGGGAGTCGGTTCTCTGGAGTCAGCCTTGCCAACCAAGAGCGGTCGACCAGCTGCCATGGCAAAGCAAAGGCCCATGTCACTAGGGCAGGAGGCTAGGGGATCCATGGTGTGGGTGTTGGCAGGCAAGATGGTCTTCTTCAGGGGGCCTCTGCATGGTTTTCCCTGCTGCCAGCAAGGAGCAGCCTTGCCACGGCAGGGGCTAGTGTCTCAAGGTCTTCGAAGGGCTCTTCGCATCAGCAAAGCGAGCCTCACCCAGACTGAAGAGTCTCCGTAAATCCTCACAAATTCTTTGCATTTCAGGTTTACATGTCCGTTACCTCATTGTCACTCCTTCCTGTGTTCCTACAGGTAAACCCTGGGCTGCAGGACTGTTTTGACCACCTCATCCTGCCACAGCCTCCTCGATGTAAATGAACTCACCCCCAGACCAGAATAACGTCCCTTGAGCACAAGTGAACTTGAACTCATAACAAAGGAACCCACAACATTGCTATTTGACAAGTGAATTTTAAAAAAGAAAGTGTCAAGGAAGGCACCATTGAATGCATATTCTCATGTAATAAGGTCAAATTGCCATTTTTTTTTTCCTAAGGTGAAGGGATTTTAATTCGAAAAATGTTGCTTTGAGTCCAACTGGTAGTTTTCTAATCATTAGCTTATACTGCTTTTGTGTGTGACTGCATGCGTGTGTCTGTGTGTGTGTGTGTGTGTGTGTGTGTGTGTGT